>JAJEJO010003785.1:220592-234502 GCA_020662805.1 Glaucomys volans | reverse complement strand
CCTCCTCCTCCTCCTCCTCCTCCCTCTCCCTCTCCCTCTCCCTCTCCTTCTCCCTCTCTTTCTCTCTCCCTCTGCTTTTCATCCACCATGAGATGAACAATGAACAGGCACTTCCCACCGTGTAGTCCCAGCATGACATACGGGTCACCACAGGCTCAAAGTAACAGCACCAAGTGACAGTGGACTTAAACCTCTAAAACCATGAGCCAAAATACATCTATCTTCCTTTTAAGTTGATTTATGTCAGGTATTTATTAAAGCAATGGAAATCTGACTAATAGACCATCCCCATGATAGTGACATTAACCCATTCATGAAAGAAAATTCCTCACCACCTAAACACCTCTTAGAGTTTCCAACACCTGTACCTTGGGAATCAAGTTTCCAACATTTGAACCTTGAGGGACCCATTCAAACCATAGCAGAGATCTCTCAGGTTTATACTACATACATATGTAGTGTTTTGGGGGTATTTTTGTTTGTTTGTTTTTTGCAGTGCTGGGGATTGAACCCAGGGCCTTATGCTTGTGAGGCAAGCACTCTACCAACTGAGCTATATCCCCAGCCCCATATGTAGTTTCTTAAAAAGAGAGTACAAGCAGGGTGCAGTGGCACACATCTGTACTCCCAAGAGCTCAGGAAGCTAAGGCAGGAGAATTGCAAGTTCAAGACCAATCTCAGCAACTTAGTGAGACCCTAAGGAATTAGTGAATCCCTGCCTCAAAACAAAACATACAAAAAGGGCTGGGGATGTGGCTCGGTGGTTAAGCAACCTTGGGTTCAATCCCTGGTACCAAAAAATAAAATAAAATAAAACAAGAGAGAGAATACAATATTTATATTATTAGGCTGCATTTGTTACATAAGTATTTTTGAATGTCAGTCCACGTCAATAAATATAGTTCTGCATTGTCCATGTTTGTGGCTACATATATTATGCCACACAATTACAATGATTTGGCCAATTTATTATTGGTAGATATTTAGGCTGTTTTGGTTTTTCACTGTTTATCAACAGCACTCCTGAACATTCCTCTTGGTTTACTTTTCTAATTATTTCCTTAGGATAAATTTTGAGCCAGTGCAGTAACACAGACCTATAATCCCAAGCAACTCAGGAGGCTGAGGCAGGAGGATTGCAAATTCGACTCTAGTCTCACAACTCATCTCAAAATAGGAAATAAAAAGGTCTGGGGACGTAGCTCAGTGGTAAAGCACCCCCGGGTTCAATCCTTGGTACAAAAATAAATAAATAAATACGTTTCAAGAAGGACTGCTGGGTTGTTGAGATACTAGGAATTGGCTGAAATGACCCCAGAAGTCCATGTGATTTGCCTACCCCCCACAGAAGGGTGAGGGAACCCAAGCCTCCCGACCTTCAATACTTGGTACTCATTTCATCATTGCTAATTTGTAGGTGGAAGAGTGGTGCCATGTTCATGTTTGATTTCTGACCACTTTTACTGCCCACCTTTTCCTTCATCACCAAGATGATTTGTTATCATGTTGTCCCATTTTATTTTCTAGAACCCTCAACTCTCCTAAGCCATCTCCTCTTTGGGGGGATCAAATATCTATTCATTCACTGACTCTCCATCTGAATTAGTTTATTAAGTATTAAATATTTTGATAAGTATCTTATGTGATTAAACATCTGTGTGGTTGCATCCTCACTTACTCTTCATGTTATCCTGGGAAGTATTACACCCCTTTTATAGCTGAGAACACTGAATCCCAGAGATCATCGAGCTATAAGTGGCAGAACCAGGATTCAAACCCATGGTTGCCTCCTAGTGAAGTCCCCACTCTCCACTCAGAACATGGGACCATGCTGTGTTAGTCAGCTTTGTGACACTGTGACCAAAATACAACAATACCTTAGAGGAGAAAAATTTATATTGGTTCATAGTTTCAGAAGCCTCAATCCATGGCTGGGTGACTCCATTGCAGCGATATCAAGGCAGAGGGACAAGGCAGAGGAGAGCTTCTCAGCTCATAGCCTCTGGGAAGCAGAGATAAAGAGAAAAGGGCCAGGGAGAAGATAGAGCCTTCCAGGCATGCTGCCTGCCTCCTTCAACTAGGTGTCTCCCCTCAGTAGTCCACTCAGCTCTAGGAGGCCTGGGTCCTCACAATCCAATCATGCCTAAAGCCCTGCCTCTAAACCTTGCTGCACTGGGGAACTTGCTTTCCACACACGAGCTTTTGGGGTCTATTCCAGAACCAAACTGCAACACATGCCTATCTTTCTCCTGAACTTTTTTGAAATCTCCCTTCCTATAGCTGAGGATGCATTGGCCACCTGCATTTTACACACTCTTCCCTCATAATCGTGCAGAAGCTCACTCATTCTTTTTGATCAGAATTCAATTCTAAGGAACAATTCCCTTATGTCCCCAGGGAGCACTGAGAACCCTTCAGTGGACTCCCAATCTCCAAAGCAAGCCTATCCAAGCAAGAGAGTCTTGCTCCCCAAGTCCACCTGGATAATTGTTACTGGAAGCCAGCTTTGGTGAAGCATGCAACTCAGAGTCAAAGGCCCCCACAGAAACTGGGGACCATGGGATATCCAAAAACAATGTGGTTTCTGTTAAAAGTGAGGTTTCAACTAAATGGTGCCCTCATATGTTGATTTTTCTGGTGAGGATGGCAATTTTTAGAGCAACTCGAGACCAATATGCGCTGAGTTTAGTAAGAGTTTGGCTCCTATAACTAGAGTTCCCATCAATGATATGAGAGCAGCTGTAGTTGGCTTGTGAAGCTATTGCAGAGTCAAGGAACGAGCAGCTTCAAGAAAAATAGATTGTGATGTGATCAGCAAATAGGGTGCCCTCCCACCACAGGTTCATGGGATCTTCCAACCACATGCTAAGTCAGCTGGATAGGGAATTTTAGTTCTGATTTGTAGGTTAAGAAATTGAGGTTCAGCCATGTGTGATAGTGTATTCCCGTGATTGGGGAGGTTGAGGTAGGAAGATCACAAGTTCAAGGTCAGCTTGAGGAAGGAAGAAAGGACTGAAGGGAAGAAGGGAGGGAGGGAGGGAGAGAGGGAGAGAAATTGATACTTCAAGTTAACAGTGACTTTAGATCTCAGTGCTATTAGAGGTAGCACCTGAATGGGGTGATCTTCCACCTGTACAGGACTGAGGGCTTTGGGGGACATAGGACTCTGAGGACATTAACTACAGGTGGGAGATCTCAGTCTTGTCATGGTCCTTGGCTACAGTGCCTTGAGGCTGTTCTTTCCATTTATTTGTTTACTTGGGCCTTCAGGTTTGAAACCCTCCTCTACTTAGTTTCTTCTTTGCACAATTCCCTTTGTTCTGATTATCTGTTGCTGCAGAAGTTAACAATGGAAAACAATCATTTAATTAGGCTCCTGGATTCTGTGGGTTAGGAATTTGGGCAGGCCACTGCTGGGGTGTCTTTTCTCTATACCCAGGGGCGACTTCAAGGACTGGGTACTGAGATCATCTACAAGTGCATGTCTAATACAGTAGCTGTAATGTAAAACCTGCAACGGTTGCGCCTGTCGGCAGATGCAACCACTGCTATCAGAGCAGCGCTCTGCCAGCGTGGCCCCACCCCCTTGTCAGCTCCCCACTGCAGGCAGCAGGCCTGGCTGGGTTTACAGTCTGGCTCTTGCCTCAGGCCTCCGGCTGCCTAGCAACCCTCCATCTGACCTCCTGGGGTTCCCTCCCCAGCGGTCAGGCGCAGAAAATGCCTGAGGGGAAGGGGTGGGGGGATGACAGCACCCCGCCCCTTCCCAGCAGCTAGCTCGCCATTGGTCCGTTGGTCAGTCTGTCATCACCAGCCATTGGTCCATTCGTCAGCCCGTCCTTGCCAGCCATTGGCTGATCCCTAGCCCGCCAATATTCAATTTCAACAATTGGCCCTATCGTGGTTTTGCCCAGGAAGTTCAAGAGCTTAAAAGAAGCTCCCCGGCCTTGTTCTTTCTCTCTCTCTCTCTTTCTCTTCAGGGCAGCCGCTGTTGGTCTGCCTAATAAAAAATCTCTAGTGTGAGTTCCAGCATCCGCAGTGGTTTTTCTCGCACTTTTCTCACCCTTCAGTAGCTACTAGATATATTTGGCTATTTATTTGCTTTTTGTGCTGGGAATTGAACCCAGAGGTACTTTACCACTGAGCCACATGCTCAGGACTTTTTATTTTTTATTTTGAGACAGGGTCTTGCTAAATTGCTTAGAGTCTTGCTAAGTTGCTGAGGCTGGTTTTGAATTTGCCATCCTCCTGCCTCAGCTTCCTGAGTTGCTGGGATAACAGGTGCGCTCCACTGCTCCCAGCCATACATGGCTATTTAAATGTGAATTTTAATTAATTAAAATGAAATGAAGTTTAAAATTCAATTATTCAAGCCAATTACTCATTACTGGTGATGTATACCTATACTCCCAGCTATTCATGAGTCTGAGGCAGGAGGATCACAAGTTCTAGACCAGCCTGGCAAATTTAGGGAAGCCATGTCTTTTTTAAAAAAAAGCAGGGTGGGGGGCTCTGGATATAGCTCAGGGCTACAGGACCCCTGGGTTCCATCCCCAGTACCAAAAAAAAAAAAAAAACCAAAAAACAAAAAAACAGCTATTCTTCAATCTTCAATTACTCAGTGGCACTCTACATATTTTACAGCTCCACAGCCACATGTGGCTAGTGTCTGTGTCTATATCCCATACAGGACACACAGCCACATGTTCCCTCTACCACGCTCTGTTAGCTACATGAATAGTCGGGTTGCCAGATAAAATATGAGACATATGTATACAAATTTCCACTCAGCTTATCTGAAATTCAAGTTAATCTGGGCAACCTGCATTTTCATTCTTTTTTTTTTTCCTGTGCCTAACACTTAGCAGTGTTTTATTATTATTTAATGTTAAAGTAATTAACAGTTATTTTGAATCATGAATAATAACTACATATGGCAATATGTTCTGAATCTTACCATCTTAGCAAAAGACAGTTTTTAGAAAACTAGGAAATAGAAAATTTCTCTTTTCTATTTGTTCTTTTTTGTTGTTGTTGTTCTAATTAATTATACATGATAGTAGAATGCATTTTGACACATCATATATAAATGGAGTATAGCTTCTCATTCTTCTGGTTGTACATGATGTAGAAGAATTACACAGGTCATGTAATCACATATGCACATAGGGTAATAATGTCCAATTTATTCCACTATTATTCCTGCCCTCCCCTCCCTTCACTCCCCTCTGTCTAATCCAAAATACCTCTATTTTCCTCCCACACCCACCCCGCTTATTGTGAATTAGCATCCACATATCAGAGAAAACATTCAGCCTTTTGTTCTTGGGGATTTGCTTATTTCGCTTAGCATAATATTCTCCAATTCCATCCATTTCCCTGCAAATGTCATAATTTCATTCTTCTTTAAGGCTGAGTAATATTCTATTGTGTACATATACCACATTTTTTTATCCATTCATCTGGTGAAGGGCACCTAGATTTGTTCCATAGTTTAGCTATTGTGAATTGAGCTGCTATAAACATTGATGTGGCTGCATCACTGTAGTGTGCTGATTTTAAGTCCTTTGGGTATAGACTGAGGAGTGGGATGACTGGGTCAAATGGTGGTTCCATTCCAAGTTTTCTAAGGAATCTCCATACTGCTTTCCAGAGTGGTTGCCCTAATCTCCAGTCCCACCAGCAATGTATGAGTGTACTTTTCTCCCCACATCCTCACCAGCATTTATTGCCAAATTTTCATTTGCTAAATCTGGCAACCTCACATGGGAGTCACTAAGGCCAGCCAGATTCAAGAGGAAAAGTCAACCCATTCCTTGATAAGCGAGTGGCAAGGTCATATCACAAAATCACCTGTGGGATGGAAAATACTGCTGTGGCCATCTTTAGAAGAAACACAATCTGTCCCATGCTGCCATGGGGGTCCTCACAAAGTCGGGTTCAAAGACTTTCATGGCTCTCCATCATTTAACAGATGACACTCAAGTTTCATGGCCCAGATGTACAGAAATGGAAGAAAGGACCCACTTATCTTTTTTCCCATTCATTCAGAGCTTTGAGGTCAACTGTGCTCAGATAAAAGATCAAAGTCCTATTCCCAATAAGCATCAGCCTCTGCCAATTCCATGGGCAAAATTATTTATAAATAAGAACAGATATTTCAGAACACCATCTTAGACAATGTTTTTTTCTAAAGTAAGGTCACCTGAGGTGACAATGTATTGTGAATGCATTGAATAATGAGAGGAATTATGCTAGGAACAAATGGCTTTCCATCTGGAGCTCCTGAAATTCCAGCTTGGCAAGAGAGGCTCCCCTGGGCACACCTCCCTCTCATTCAGTCTACGAGCACACTGAAGTGCTGGGCAGTGCTCTGTGGAGGCAGAGAACACCCCCTCACCAACACCGGCTGCACAGACCTGGCACAACAGTTGGGACTGTCAGGGAGGGAGACATAGGTGTTCTCCTGAGGACAGCAAGGCTGAGGTTGAGATTCTCCAACAGGATGCAATTATCCCCAGTGTCAAGCCCCAAATCAGTCTGGAGGAAGTTCTCTCACTCTTTCACTCTACCTTGGTGTCAAGGTGTCTCCCAAGTCTGGGAGAGTACTCCTCCAAAGACAGTGTTAAGATGGTACATTGCATGTGGAGACCAGAAACTAAGGAGCTTCCCAAATCAGAAGTTACTTTTATCTTATCAATCACTTTGTAGACTCATGGCGTGTTCTGCGCTTCTTTTCCTTACTTTGGACATGTCAGCAGGGGAGGACAGGACCAAGAGGGAAATCACAAGTTCATCACAAATGGTTATAAACTAAAATAAATTAAATTAAATATGGGACTGGGAGATGTAACTCAGAGGTAGAGTACTTGCATACTTGCATAGCATGTGCAGGACCCTGGGTTCAATCCCCAGTACTGCAAAAGTAAAATAAAAATAATAGAGTCCCATTTTTTGTGTATATATGTATGTATATATATGTATGTATATATATACACGTATATATATACATACATATATATACATACAAGTGCACATACACAAATCTTTCGTGATGGTTAATTCGACGTGTTCCCCTTGACTAAGCTAAACGATGCCCAGGTGGCTGGTAAATATTATTTCTATGTGTGTCTGTGAGGGCATTTCCATTAGACATTAGCATTTGAGTCAGCAGACTGAGTAAAGAAGATGCTGTCATCCATGTGGACGGCATCATCCAATCCATTGAGGACCCAAATGAAACAACAAGGAAGAGGGAGATGAATCGACTCTGCTAAAGCATCTCCCCCCGCCCTGGACATCAGTGCTACTGGTTCTCTGACCTTCAGACTCAGACCAGGATTTGACCATCAAACCTTGGGTTTAGAACTGGAACTGCACCATTGACTTGAACCTGTCACCACCAACTCTCCTGGGTCTCTGAGATAGTAAAAATCAAACTGTTCTTCCTACTATCACACACTCAAACTAAATACAATATTTCCCCACTGGTCATCAAAATGTGTAGGGATTTCTCCCCACCAGCAACTAATAATCCTCCATCAGACACCAGTTGAATTTCCTACAATTTAACTCAATTCTGACGCTATCTACCTGGAGTCACAGGCAAATACCAGAGGTTAAGGGTTCCGTCTAATAAGACTGCTGCACTTTGGATGCCAATCACGAGTTCCAAGTTGTGGCCTGTACTTCTGACCAACCAGCTATAAATCAAGAGTTTCCATTAACCCCTCCTTACTTTCAATTAATTTGCTAAAGAAGCTAACAAAACTCAGGGAAGCCATTTACATCAGCTCATCTATTATAAAGGATATTACAAAGGATACAGATGAACAGCTACATGAAGAGACACCTAGAGAAGATGTGAGGACAGGACATAGGGCTTCCACTCCCCTCCTGCATGCCACCCTGCAGGCACCACCACGTGTTCAGCAGCCTGGATCCTCTCTGCTCATACAATAAAGGATTTTAAAAGATTTTGTGGTACTGAGGATTGAACTCAGGGCCTTGTGCAAGCTAGGCAAACACTGAGCTTCGTCCCCAGCCCTTTTTATTTTATTTTGAGACAGGATCTTGCTAAATTGCTGAGGCTGGCCTCAAATTTGTGATTCCCCCTGCCTCAGCCTCCCAAGTCACCAGGATTACAGGTGTGTCCCACGGCACCTGGCACATTCAGAAATTTTTATGGAAGCATCCTTACAGAGCTATGGTCAATTACTAAGTCAATCTTCAGTCCCTTGCTTCTTCCTTGGAGGAGGGAGATGAAGCTGAAATGTCCAAGCTTCTAATCATGGTTTGCTCCTTTTGGTGGCCAGACCCCTTCCAGAAATCCACCAAGAGTCACCTCAAAACAAAAGATATTCCTGTCACCTAGGAAATTTGGAGGGATTAGGTGCTCTGTGTCAGGAACTAGGGGTAGAAACCAAATATATATATTTTTAATTATCTCACAATATCATAATCTCCAGCTTGTAGATGGCAGATCATGTGACTTAGTCTCCATAATCGCATGAACCAATCTATAAAAATTTATATAAAATTTCTTCCTATGTATCTATTTATGCACTTGGTTCTCTGAAGAATCCTGATACATGTACACACTACTGGTTTTTATTTTCACCTATGTATTCTATACCTCTCTAAGGAACAATGAGCATTCATTTTTTCATAGTAAGAAACACATAAACTTATTTTTTTTAAGGAACAAACGATGAACAGAATTCCAAATTAAAGAAAACCCAACTAAAAAACTAGAAGCCAGGTCAGTAGTGCACTCCAGTAATACCAGTGACTCTGGAGGCTTGGGGGTCCGAAGTTCAAGGGCAGCCTCAGCAACTTAACAAGATTCTGCCTCAAAATAAAAAAATAAAAAGGGCTGGGGGTGCAGCTCAGTGGTCGAGCACCCTGGGTTCAATCCCTAGTACTGCAAAAAATAAAATAAAATAAATAGAATAAAATAAAATAAAATAAAATAAAATAAAATAAAATAAAATGGAATTGTGAGTGCCAGTCATAACTGGTTCCTTCCCTAGCTGCATTCCATCTTTCTTGTCAGTGGAATAACGATTGGACTTAGATTAAGCATAATTGGTCCAAAGTTCCTATTCTATCAATAATTAGTCTTGTGACTCAATTTTGCTAATAAATCACAAGTGGAAGGGTGCTTGTGGCTGTTAGGGGAAATTTTTTTCCTTAATTAAAAATAAGACAGAGAGCCAGGTGTGGTGGCACACGCCTGTAATCCAAGCGACTTGGGAGGCTGAGTCAGGAGGATCACGAGTTCAAAGCCAGCCTCAGCAACTTAGCGAGGCCCTAAGCAACTCAGTGAGATCCTGTCTCTAAGTAAAATACAAAATAGGGCTGGAGATGTGGTTCAGTGGCCGAGTGCCCCTGAGTTCAATCCCCAGTTAAAAATAATAATAATAATAATAAGACAGAGAGGGCTGGGGGTATAGCTCAATGGTCCAGCGCTTGCCTAGTATGCATGAGATCCTGGGGCTTTGCTTGTTTTGCTTTGTTTTTAATGATGGTGAAGATTGAACCCAGAAGTGCTTTACCACTGAGTTACATTCCCAGCCCCCATCCTTTTTTGGGACAGGGTGTCACTAAATTGCCTGGGCTGGCCTTGCAATCCTCTTGCCTCATCTTCTCTGGTCACTGGGATTACCAGTGTGTGCCACTGCATCTGGCAAGATCCTGGGGTTTGATCCCTAGCACTGTGAAAAGAGAGAGGGGTGGGGAGGAAAGAGAGAGAATCAAAGGAGGAAAGGCCCATTACATCATGCTTCTTAAACTAATATGCTGTCAGAGGAAGAAAATACTACAATGGTGCTACAGCAGCCATCTAAGGACCATGAGGAAAAACTGTCAACGTGTTGAAATGGCAGAAAGAAGAGAAGATTCTTTTGTGGTTCAGAATTGTACCAATTAGAACAAAGAAAAAAGAAAGACGGTACCTGAGAGTTGGGGTCTTGTACTCTGAACTATCACTACATTGCAGTGGCGATGGTGGGTTTGAGTTTTGTTTTTTTTTCATTTGTCAATGAACTTTTATTTTACTTATTTTTATGTGGTGCTGAGAATCAAACCCAGTGCCTCGCACATGGGAGGCAAACATTCTACCACTGAGCTACAACCCCAGACCTGGTTTGAGTTTTTTTTTTAACTGAAAAAGTAATAAGTGATGTTGGTATACAATTACAAATTTTACGGAGAACCAGATGATGGAAAATTAGTCTCCTTCTCATCTTGGCACCCTTAACCTCACTCCACAGAGGTCCATTAACAACTGATCACATACACAGGCATAGATTTTCTGAACTTACATAAATGTTTATATATATGCAAGTGTGTGTGTATTTAAAAGAAATAGGAGCCTACTTACACATGAATGTACTTTTGTTATTCCTACTTACTGTTTCTTAGAGTTGATTGCATATCTATATATAAATTCACTTCTTTTTTCGTTTGTTTTAATTTTTACAGACTTCATTTTGATTCATTGTACACGACTAGGGTACAACTTTTCATTTCTATGGTTGTGAATGATGTACATTCATACCACTCATGTAATCATACATGTACATAGAGTAATGATGTCTGTCTCATTCATAATATTTCATTATGTGGATGTCATAACTTCTTTAATGAATCCTCTGTTGACTAACAGGTTGTCTACTATTACAGACAACACCAAAAACACTACATCTATTAGAATGTTTTAGACAAAAATAATAACACTCAACAAAAAATATTTTAAACCATAAGGATTTATTATCCAGCATAACAAATTCATCAGCGAGGTGGCCCCAGCATAGTTAAGTCAGCCACACAACAGAGTCATGAAGGGGCCAGGAGCTTCCCACAGCTCTCTGGCCATCCTCAGAGTGCCTTTGGTTTGGCAGGAAAGTGGCTGCCTTAATTCCAAAGATTCCCTCCATTCTTCCACTCCATTCAAAAAGAAGAACTCAAGTTCTCCTTACACATCTCATTTTCCCAGGGAAGTAAGCTTTTCTCAGAAACTCGACTGCAGATGTCCTCTCCCATGTCATGGCTAGAATACATCCAATCACAAACCATTGTCAAAGAGGAATAGAATCACCCCAGGCACGGGCTGGGGTTGTGGTTCAATGGTAGAGTGCTTGCCTAACATGTGTGAGGCCCTGGATTTGATTCTGAGCACCACATGTAAATAAATTAATTAAATAAAGGTTCATTGACAACTAGAAAAAATATTATTAAAAAAAAAAAAAAAAGAATTAGGCTGGGCGCAGTGGTACATACCTGTAATCCCAGGACCTTGGGAGGCTGAAGCAGGAGGATCATTCTGAGTGCAAAGCAACTTAGTGAGGCCCTAAGAAACTTAGTGAGACCCTGTCTCTAAATAAAATATTTAAAAGGGCTGACAAAAAAAAAGGGCTGGGGATATAGCTCCATTGGTAGAGTGCCTGCCTCGCAAGCCCAAGGCCCTGGGTTCAATCCCCAGCACCGCAAAAAAAAATAAATAAATAAATAAATAAAAGGGCTGACAATGCAGCTCAGTGATTAAGCATCCCTGGGTTCAATCCCCAGCACCAAAATTAATAAATAATAATTACTGTTAATGGCTTTTACCAGTAAAGATTCAACTCCTAGGGCTGGGAAAGGATATGTTTTTCCTGATCATAGTACATCCTGATACCTGAACCAACTCAGGCACTATTGGAGAAGAAAGGATGAAATGTCTATTGGGTGGCAACCAAGAGGGTCTTCCACAGCACCTTTTTATATCCATTGTGTGTGTGTGTGTGTGTGTGTGTGTGTGCGCGCGCGCAAATATCTTTATCAAAGTTCTCAAAATAGACTTGCTGGATCAAAGGAGTACATTCAGTAATAATGTTGATACCCACCAATGGATGAATGGAGGTATGAAATGTGGTGCACACCTGAAGTGGATATTATTCAGCCTTAGAAATGAAATTCTGACACATGCTACAACATGAATGGACCTTGGAGTCATAATGCTGTGTGGAATAAGCCGGACACAACAGGACAAATATACAACTCCATTTACATGAGGTGCCTAGAATAGTCAAATTCATACAGACAGAAAGTAGAATGGTGATTCCCAGGAACCGGGAAGAGGAGGAATGAGGAATTTCGGTCTAGGAAGACAAAGAAGTTCTTTAGGCAGATGGTAGAGATGGATACCCACCAATGCAAATGTACCACTGAACTGTGTGTTAAAAGATGGTTAGGATGGAAATGTTTATGTTCTGTCCATCTTACCACAGTAAAAAAATAAAAAAGATGTTAATAGATACTTCCAAGTTGTCTTCAAAGAGGCTTCAGCATTTAATCCTCTCGCCCCTGGTGCTTGGGTTTCCTATACTGTTCTGAGCCCAGTGTTAGCTCAAGGGTCCCTGGGTATGAGACCAGATATAAAATCAGTAGCAGAAAGGCTGGTTTGAGAAGTCAAAGAGTCCCCAGGAGGGCAGGGCTGAATCAGCAGTCCTCTGGGACCTCCCTGAATTCCACCACCTCGGGGTTTCTTTTCCCTTCATGACTTCCACCCCACCACGGTGGCTCCAAGACTTCGTGGCTCCCCTTTCGTTCTCAGACTTAAAAGTGAGACAATAATCTCGTCCATTTCTTCCCCTGGTTAAGAAAAATTATCCAAAAATTAGAAATTCAGCAAAAAGATTACAGCAGGCGCTTTTAAAGTCATATGACTCTGAGCGTTGTGTAACAGCCTGCCTGAGAGTCATCTGACTTTCTAAGTGATGTATCTGTGTTTGACCTTCTGTCCATGACTAATCAGGCTGGGCTCCATAAAGCTGCATGTATTGTGTAGAAGACTGATAAGTTTTGAAAATGACTTTTCTCCCCTGGTGGAGAAGTAAGTGGTTTTGCCCAGTAGAATAGATAAGCCCAAAGGTTACACACTGTACAGACATTAACCTGTTTTGAATCTACCTCAGCCATCTTCTTCCAGAACTCTTCTTTTCACTCCCTGTTGTGGTGTGGATCTTAAAGGTTCCCCCCAAAGTTCATGCATGGTAGGCTCGTTCCCCAGTGCAGCATAGGTGGAACATTTGGACGTGTTCAGATCACGAAGGCTCTGACTTCATGAATGGATTAATCCGTTTATGCATGGATGACTTCATGATTCAGGGGAGGAGCCATGTTATAAAAGTGAGCTCCATTGCTCTCTGGTTCCTGGCCCCCACAAAGTGAGTAGCTTGGCTCTGCCGTGTAACCCCGACTGTGATGTCCTGCTGCCTGGACATTGAGTGACTTCCTCCTTCTAATCCTCTCTATAGCTCCTCCCTCTTGTCCTTGCTCCTCAGACCCTCTCTCTCTCAGAGTATTTCCAGAAATTCATCTTACTGGGCAGGGCAATTCAAGATGATGACTCAAAGGCTTCCTTTCCAAACACCCACTTTGTGTAGCCCCTGGGGGCTGAGTGGGTGCTCACCTTCAACAGCCCATGAGGGCAGCAGGGTATTTTCCTAGGCTAAAGGCTGCCTCCTCATACAAAATAAGACATTTCTCTAGAATAGCAGCAGCTGGGCTACTGGGGGTGGAAGCAAGGGCCTTGGTGGGTTAGGCAAGTGCTTTACCATTGAGCCACAGCCCCAACAGGTTCTCGTTTCTGTTTTGTTGGGTTTTGTTTTGTTTTGTGGTGCTGGGGGCTATATCCCCAGCCCAGGTTCTCATTGTGAGAAGCAATTTTCTTCTTTCACCACACAAGCAAGACAGATATGTAGCAAACTGGAGGACCAGAAGCAGGGATCTTTTGTAACAGGTGGCTCCCCAGGAAACCACTTCTAAATTTACCCTGTTTTTTTTTTTTTTTTTTTTTTTTTTTTTTTTTTAACAGGGGGTGTTTTACGCGGAGCTTGGTGGACACGCCCCTCCCCCACCCCTTTTTT
>JAJEJO010003785.1:170637-220492 GCA_020662805.1 Glaucomys volans | reverse complement strand
GAGTTGCTTAGGGCCTCGCTAAGTTGCTGAGGCTGGCTTTGAACTTGAGATTCTCCTGACTCAGCCTCCCAAGTTGCTTGGATTACAGGCGTGCGCCACCACGCCTGGCTAAATTTACCCTGTTTTTATTCGCTCTCAGAGTCCAATAAAAAGCTACATGCATTAAGAATTTCCCTTTGGCCAGGCACAGTGGTGCATACCTGTAATTCCAGCAACTCGGGAGGTTGAGGCAGGAGGATCTCAGGTTAAAGGTCAGCCTGGGCAACTTAGTCTGACCCTGTTTCAGATAAAATATAAAAAGGGCTGGGGGGCTGGGGATATAGCTCAGCTGGTAGAGTGCTTGCCTCCCATGCACAAGGCCCTGGGTTCAATTCCCAGCACCAAAAAAAAGGGGGGTGGGGGGTTGGGGATGTAGCTCAGTGACCAAGCACCCCTAGGTTCAATCCCTAGGACAGAAAAGAAAGAAAAGAAAAACAAGTTTCTTTTAGGGAAAACCTCCCAGGCACCAGTGGTGTGTGTCCTACTCCCACAAAATGAAGGGGCCCTTGGGAGACACCATGGGAGCCAAGATACAAGCAGTGAGTGGAACTGGCTGAGACAGCAATCTTTTTGGTGGCCACCAATTCATAATCTTCACCCTTTGGGCAGCCAAGAAATCGAAGAACAGTTGCGCTAAATGTTGCAATTTCTAAAAATAAAATTTCCTAA
This sequence comes from Glaucomys volans, assembly GCA_020662805.1. NCBI lineage: Eukaryota > Metazoa > Chordata > Mammalia > Rodentia > Sciuridae > Glaucomys > Glaucomys volans. The sequence goes on along the minus strand of JAJEJO010003785.1, from coordinate 219,784 downwards.
TTTTGAGATTGATCAAGACTTCCTTTGGTTTTGTAATATTGTGCACACGTCCTTCCCGTCTTCTGTTATCTCAATAGTCACATGGAGGGGCTGGCCTGAGAAAGCCCTATATTAACCCTTGACTGACATGGACTATGAAAGGCAACCAGACTGTCTTAGTCAGCTTAGGCTGCCATCCAAACAGTACAGACGGAGTGCTTTGAACAGCAGACATTTATTTTTTTATGGTTCTAGAGACTGGAAGTCCACGATCAAGGAGCCAATAGGGTAGGTTCATTCTGCAGCCTCTGATCTTGGATGGGTTCACATGACCTGTTCCTTATGGTAGGGGAGCAAATCTCTGGACTGTCCTCTCAAAAGGACACTAATCCCATCACAGGGCCCTAAAGTTATGCTAGACTAGTGTGTCAGGGGTCAGGGTGTCAACCTGAGTCCGGTGGCAGGGGACACAGTTCAGGGTCTGCTTCCTGGTCTCAGCTCTCCCAGGCAGTCTCTCAAGTTCCCACTTGTGTATGTGAAATGACAACTGAGACCATTGGGTGTGATAAAACTCTGCATAGTTTCCTATCTTCCATGACTAGAAACAGGAAAGCATTTTAAAAATTATTATCCTAGATTATAAACATTTTATACAGTTCTCTTGAATACTTCCCGAGAAGAGAAGAGAGTAGCATTCATTTGTTTTAAAAAGTTTTTGCAGAAACTTTGCTATCTTCTTCTGGAGAAGGAGATTAGATACAGGCAGAAGATGGCAGTGAGTTCCTCTCTGTGGTGATCTAAAAATATCACAGACTGTTACATGTTAAAGCCCAAAAAAATGCACAATGAGGCAGGCATGGTGGTGCACGCCTTAGTCCCAGCAATGAGGGAGGTTGAGGCTGGGGGATCACGAGCTCAAGGCCAGCCTGGGCAACGTGGCAAGACCCTGACTCGAACAAAACAAAACAAAAGGTTGGGGATGAAGCTGTAGCTTGGCGGTTAAGCACCCCTGGGTTCAATCTCCAGTAACAAAAAGAAAAATACACAATGACTTTCCACTCTTTTATATCTTTGCTTACGGACTGTGCTTCCTAAGCATGGCCTACCATTAGAAAAGCACCAAAATCAAATTTTGTCATGGCGTATTTATGATGACGACCAGGAAAGTATGGGGTGTTGAGACTGGGGGATTTTTCTTGTTTTTTCCTCTTTTCTGTGTTGTTTGGGTGTTGATGTGCTCCCATTTATTTCTATAATGGTAAATAATGGCAGCTAACATTCACTGAATTCTTAACATGTGCCAGCAACTCGCTAAACATTTCTTTTCTTTTTTTATCTTTTCTTAAATTTATTTTTACAGACTGCATTATGACTCATTGTACACAAATGGGGTACAGCTTTTGTTTCTGTGGTTGTGCATGACATAGATTCACACCATTCGCGTACTCATACATGTACACGGGGTAACCATGTCTGTCCCACCCCACCATCCTTCATACCCCCGCACCCTCCTCCCTCTCATTTCCCTCTACCTAATCTAAAGTTCCTAAATTCTTCTCTTACCCCATCCCCTCACCCCAATTATGTATCAAGCATTTCATATCCCCATCTCATTTAATCCTTGCAACAGCCTCATGGGATAGATACTGCATGGTCAATATATTTCATTGTCTCCCTGCTTTTCAACTTCTAAGAAGTCTTTCTTTGCCTTGGTAGGGTGCTACTGGGGACAGGAAATGGAAGTGAAGAGAGACAGAGGGATGGAGGGAGAGCTGGACTGGAATAAAGACCGGAGACCCTCCGGGGATGGAGGGAGGTGGGCTGACTGGCCTAAGGAGAAAGTGAAGGTGGGAGGTGGGTAGGGGAGGCCTGGCAGGAGCTGGCTAGCTGCAAGAAGAGGGGAGAGCATCCAATTGGGACAATTAGAGAGGAGTTTTCAAAGTTCTGGAACCTGGCATGTGACTGATTCTTTCTTCCATCTCCAGGAAAACCTCACTACAAACTCAGAAGAATTTCATCTAATTTAAGATGCCACTGACTGAGATAGGATCCGTGTCAGGGCGCATCACTATTGTATGTGCCTGTAAGAGAGAAAGAGGAGGGAGGAAGATAGGAAGAAAGTCACCAATTTTAAGTGCCCATCGATTGAAAGCATGTCCAAATTTCAAAGAAATACGCTATATTACGCTCCAATATTTTCACAGTTAGATTTATGTCTTTGGTTTATTTTTATTTTCTTTCTTTTTTTGTTTTTGTGTTTGCTTTTGTTTTTGTGGTACTGGGAATTGAAGTCAGGGCCCCACACATGCTAGGCAAATGCTCTACCACTGAGCTACCTCTCCAGCCCTTTCTATTTATTTATTCTTAAAATTCGAGACCAGGTCTCATGAAGTTGCAGAGTCTAGCCTCAAACTTGGGATCCTCCTACCTCAGTTGCCCGGGTCACTTGGATTACAGGTGTGCACCACTGCACCCCACCTCTGTTTTGTTTTTTAATGCATAATTATCCCATGAGGTCAGATCTGATATGTTATATTTGAGCTACACCCATTTTACAGAGGGGAAAACTGAGTCTCAGAAAAGCTAAGTTACCTCTGGGCTCACAGCTAATAAATTGAATACCAAGATTCCAATCCCAGACAGCTTGATTCCCAAAACTGTATTTTACAGTGCTGCCAACTTTTTTATTAAGACAGTTAATAGTTTGACTGGGTTTTTAAAAATCTGTAGTTAATAACAAAAATGACTCTTGAATTTAAAAATGACAGCTTTATCCACAGTCTTCTGAGTGGTGATGTGATTCAGAACCTGCTGTTCTGTCCAGAGAAAATGTGGGAAACCAAGACCTAGAGCTTCATGACTCAAGAATTCCTTTCTCCTTTTTTCAAATGATCTTGAATCAAGCAAGGGGAGGAGGGTCAAATGCTCAAGCGTCCACCGGCAAGGGTCTCCAACAAAAGTCCATTTGGCACTGCTCCTAAAGCAAGCATTTCCCCTCCAAGTCAGCAGAAAGGGAGCCTTGGATGTCAAGCTCTAAGGCCAAGTTCTAAGACTAAAACCAAATATGCAAAATGTAAATAGGTCAGCAGGCCATGACCACGGGAAAAGCTGTTCAACTTCTCTAATAATCACAACAATCCTGGACATTCCAGGACCATCACAGGCACCTGACAAAACAGTTTCCCATACTCATTGGCACTTTTTCTTCCGGTAGGGTACTGGAGATTGAACTCAGGGGTGCTCAACCACTGAGCCACATCCCCAGCTCTTTTTTGTATTTTATTTAGAGACAGGGTCTCACTGAGTTGCTTAGGGCCTCACTAAATTGCTGAGGCTGGCTTTGAACTCACAATCCTCCTATCTCAGCCTCCGGAGCTGCGGGGATTACAGGCATTTGCCACTGGGCCCAGCTCATCGAACTTTTAACATCTTTATCCCACAGATCCTCCTTCTGAGAAGGCCCTGACTCTTGCTTGCCAAAATCCTTCTGCAAATCCCTCCCAAATTCTCTGACAGAATTAACGACTTTTTTACATTCTGTGAATTCACATGACTGGTACAGTGACTGGTGTTTAACAGGGAAGAAATTGTAGAAGATGCAGAGAAATGTCCACCTGGCTAATGGTAGAAATGGACAGAGCTGAGAACTTTAGCCCCAGTCTTTGATGGAACACCGGCTGCTGCCCACCCTGGGTATTCCAGCTGCTATTGCTGATCAATAATAACAATAGCAAACAAATTTTCAAAGAAATAAACATTTAGTACAGATGCTCCTCAATTCACAATAGGGTTATAAACCAATAAATGCATTGTTCTTGAAATGAACCTAAGTTGGAAATGCAGCCGGGTGTGGTGGCGCACGCCTGTAATCCAAGCGACTTGGGAGGCTGAGTCAGGAGGATTGTGAGTTCAAAGCCAGCCTCAGCAACTTAGCGAGGCCCTAAGCAACTCAGTGAGACCCTGTCTCTAAATAAAATACAAAATAGGGCTGGGGATGTGGCTCAGTGACCGAGTGTCTCTGAATTCAATCCCTGGAAAAAAAAAAAAAAAAAGGCGATTAAAAAAAAAAAAAAAGAAAAGAAAACACTTAATAATCTCACCAAACATCATAGCTCAGCAGCACAGCATACTATGGGACGCCTGTTGCTCTCGCTCATGATTGCCTGAGAGTGACAGTTCAATCCCACTGCCCAGCATCACAAGAGAATTGTGTCACAGGGCAAGAGATGTCTCCAAAGAAGGGTCCAAGGAGTTTCCAGAGAGAAGAGGGACCTTGACTCAGGAACATCAAGGTTCTTTGTATACATGACAGAAAAGAATTTCAGCACGTGCCAGTCAGAGGCATAGACAGTTTTATTTAGGTAAGTCAATACATATTCAAGGGAGAACAGCAACCATCGCAAGAGACCAAGGCCCTTGGAGATAAAGCAAGGAAAACACATTCAAGGCAGCATGGGAGCTATCTCCAGAGGGAGAGGCAGCAAACGGTGGGCGTGTGGCGTTAAGATTTAGAGGGAGGTTGCCAGGGGCTGGACTATAGGTGGGGTCAGGGCGGAGTTACATCTGTTGCCCAGTTTTCCCTGCGCTTGCGCAGGCAGGCCTTCCTTCATATTGCTTTTGCAGACAAGGGCATGGGTCAAGGGCACGGGCCATGCTGCTTAGGAGGTACAACTGTTTGTGGGCGCTTTCTTCATCTCAGTGGTTCACAGGTGTTTCCTGCATGTCAGTGATTCCTGGAGCCTCCTTTGAGACTCGGACCCTTAATTCCCAAATTCCTATCTCAATTGAACCACACATCGCTCGCCCAGGCACAGATCAAAATTCAAAATTTGAAGTATGATTCCTACCAAATGCATCTCTTTCACATCATCATGAACTCAAAAATCTTAAGTCAAACTAAGTTGGAGACTATGCATAAGGAAGAAAAGGAAATTTTGAGGGATAATGTTCAATTTTTTTTCTCAATTTTTATTGTGGAAATGGTCAAGCAAAAAGCCAAAATAGATAGTAGATGAACTCCATCTATATTCATCAATTGTTGATATTTTGATTCTTTTTTTTTTCTGAATGATATCAAAGTAAATTGCATATCAAGATAGCACCACTAGCCGGGCGTGGTGGCCCACGCCTGTAATCCAAGCGACTTGGGAGGCTGAGTCAGGAGGATCGCGAGTTCAAAGCCAGCCTCAGCAACTTAGCGAGGCCCTAAGCAACTCAGTGAGACCCTGTCTCTAAAGAAAATACAAAATAGGGCTGGGGATGTGGCTCAGTGGCCGAGAGTCCCTGAGTTCAATCCACTAATTATTTTATTTTTTTAAAAAAAATTTATGTTGTAAATGGACACAGTATCTTTTTATGTATTTATTTTTATGTGGTGCTGAGGATTGAACCCAGTGCCTCACACGTGTAAGGCAAGTACTCCACCACTGAGCTACAGCCCCAGCCTAAGAACATTCTTCTACATGACCACATCATTATCAATAATAATAACTTCCTAATATCCAATTCATATACAAATTGCCCCCAACTACTCCCCTAAAATGTCTTTTACAGCTAGATTTTAATTTTTCCAATTAGATTCTAATCTAGTTTTGTACATTGCATTTTCTTAAGTCTCTTTAGTTTCTTTTAATACAAAATAATCCTTTTTTTTTTTTTTTTTTTTTTATACCAGGGCTTGAAGCCAAGGGCACTTAACCACTGAGCCACAACCCTAGCACCTACTCTAAGCACAAAAGGACGGGAAGCAGACCTCAATGGATTCAGAGAAGCCTTTAGTCCATCGCAGATTCCGTTGCCATTTGATTCCACTTTCCGGATGGGAAAACGGCCGCCAGTTATGGGGGATTCTGGTTTTATAGGGTATGAGGAGGATGGAAGCATTGTGGAGGTGCAGTTTTGACCAGTCAGGGGCTAATTGTGAAAGTAGACCCCGAGGGATGAGTATTCAAATCTCATGTCTGCTCTTTTCCTTTAGGGCTCATTGTCATCAGAAATGCACTGGGATAGGTTTAATGCTTAGCCAATTTCCTTTCCCACTTCTTTTTTTTTTTTTTTTTTTTTTTTTTTGGAACCCAGGATCGAACTCAGGTACACTTGGCCACTGAGCCAGATCCCCAGCCCTATTTTGTATTTTATTTAGAGACAGGGTCTCACTGAGTTGCTCAGGGCCTCACTAAGTTGCTGAGGCTGGCTTTAAACTCGAGATCCCCCTGCCTCAGCCTCCCGAGTTGCTGGGATTACAGGCGTGCGCCACCACTCCCGGTTATCCCACTTCTTGAACCACACTGTCCCTCCATTTTCTTGGGGAGTTATCTTATAGGAATATTATTTTCCATAACCCTTCAGCCACCCCCTTTTTTTATTTTTTAATTTTTTTTTATTTAGAGACAGAATCTTGCTGAGTTGCTTAGGGCCTTACTGAGTTACTGAGACTGGCTTTGAATTCGCCATCCACCTGCCTCAGTCTCCCAACCTACACCCAGCTCTATCTATTTTTCTTTTTATTTGTGATACTGAATTTTTGTTTGGTTTGGTTTATTGGTCCTGGGGATTGAACCCAGGGGTGCTTAAAGACTGAGTCACATCCCAGCCTTTTTATTTTGAGACAGGGTCTCACTAAATTGCTGAGGCTCTATCTTATGATTCCTGAACCACTGGGATTTTAGGTGTGAACCACCAGCCTGTCTATGATACTAACTTTTTAAAGAATTCAGGTCTTTGGTCTTACAGAAGGTCATACTGATTGTATATGTGTGGCTGAGCTTTTTTGTTTTTTAGTTTTAGGGTTTTTTTAATAACCAATACATAAAAATATAAAAATTGTACCTGTTAATGTACCATGTAATGTTCAATATATGTATACATTGCATAATGTTTAAATCAGGTTAAACATATTTTTCTCAGGCTGGGAGAATAGCTCAGTGGTAGAGTGCTTCTCTCTCATGAGTGAGGCCCTAGATTTGATCCTCAGCACTTCAAAACAAAAACAACAACAACTAAAAAAACCCTCCATATTTATTTCCTCAAACATTTATAATTTCTTTAAGGTAACAACTTTCAAAATTTTCCCTTGTAACTTTTTGGAATGTACAGTACAATATTGTTATCTGTAGTTACCATATAGTACAATATGTTTTAGGTTTTTTTGGGGGGGTTGTTTTTATGGTACCAGGGATTGAATCCAGGGGTGCTTAACCATTGAGTCATACCCCACCCCTTTTTATATTTTATTTAGAGGCAGGGTCTCACTGAGTTGCTTAGGGCCTCACTAAGTTGCTGAGACTGACATTGAACTTGCAATCCTCCTGCCTCAGTTTCCTGAGTTGCTGGGATTACAGGCATACACCACCATGCCTGGCATGTATTTTTTAATTCATCATAATCCAGCAATACCAGATCTGACCTGACCAAGAAGACTCTGTAATATCCGAGTTACACCCATTTTACACAAGATACCATTGAGTCTCAGAGAAGTGTTACTTACCCCTGGACTCATAGCTAATAAACAAAGAGCCAAGGTTCCAGCCCAGTCAGCTTGATTCCACTTGTGTGTATGTATGATGTTGTTTAACTTGTTTCTCTGTCAACTAAGGTTTTGGTGATTCTGGCTAAACATTTTTAGTAAAATCATTTCATTAGTGATGCTTTCTACTTCAGGTGACCCATTCTTAGGGACTAGATTGAATCTCTTGGTTAAAGTTCTGATCACCATATGTCTCCCTTTGCAATTAATAAATAAATTGTGAGCCAGGCGCGGTGGCGCACGCCTGTAATCCAAGCACTTAGGAGGCTGAGGCAGGAGGTTCGCGAGTTCAAAACCAGCCTCAGCAACTTAGCGAGGCCCTAAGCAACTCAGTGAGACCCTGTCTCTAAATAAAATACAAAATAGGGCTGGAAATGTGGCTCAGTGGTGGAGTGCCCCTGGGTTCAATCCCCAGTACCAAAAAAATAAATAAATAAATAAAATAACTTGTGGAGTGACACTTTGGCACCATGCAGTGTTCTGTTCTGCCCATTCCTTGCTGTAGCCCTTTCTTGCTAGCATAGGCTTACCTTGTCCACACAAACTGTGACTGAGCAGTTGAGCAGTTAGCACTTCCTCTAATGAATTATTCTGGCATAATGGAGACCCTGCAGCCCAGAGAGAAGGTCATTGGAATTCCCAAAGCAAGTGCTGAGGGGTCACAGACTTCCCCTGCCAACTCCTCAAGCCAAGTTCCCGGACCCAGGCTAAGTGCTTAAGAGGAATGGCCTCCTTTCAGAAACTGCTCAGAGCTTGGCAGAAGCCCCCAAACATACTTTGTGTGTGTGTGTGTGTGTGTGATATCAGGGATTGAACCAGGGAAACTTAACCACTGAGCCACAAACCCAGTCCCTTTTTATATTTTATTTAGAGACAGGGTCTCACTGAGTTTCTTAGGGCCTCACTAAATTGCTGAGGCTGGCTTTGAATTTTCCATCCTCCTGCCTCAGCCTCTCAGTCACTGGGATTAGAGGCATGTACCACCACACCCCAGCTCCAAACATACATTTTTAAAGCTGAGAGCATTCCAAAGTTGAGATAAATTTTCTGTTTTACAAATAAATGATAACTTGGAATCTCCTTTTATTCTAGGAAAACCACCTCCCTGGTTTATTAATATTATGCAAATGTGAAACGGGAAATGTTTGAGCTAAATTGCTTCCTATAATAATGTAAGAGGGTGTCTGAGCTTTGCAGTCAAATCTCTTCAAGGTTTGTCCCTTTAAGAGAAATGAGGGTTTTGTTTTGTGTTTTGCTTTGGGGGGATATGTGTGCTGCCTACGTATGGTTTGAAAATTCTGTGCTTGAAAATTATTGCTAGTTGTGGTGGAGATGGGCACAAAGGGTGTCCCCAGAAATGGCCTGAATATATTCCTCACTGCTATGGTAAGGGCATGGTCCACCAGAGCTCCTTCAGGCTAAGTGGAAGAACTCAAGCAGACTGCCACCTGAACTGTCGGTAATCAAACCTTGGGCATTTCCCAGAAATCCTGAGGAGTGGCTTACAGTCATCCTATGGGTAAGTGATGACCTCATTCTGATGCACCCTACAAAATGATGTTACCCCAAAACACAGACATAATTGTCCCTGCCCCGAGAAAGCATGTGGATGGTGGAAAGAGTCAAAACAGAGGAAGAAGACACCAGAAGAAGGCAGCCCTGTCACTGGCAACTACAAGAGAGAATGAGAGGGCGTACATCAATACCAGATCCTTTCAAATTTAAAATGGGCTAAGACTGTCTACTGAGGATTGAACCCAAGACGGTTTTACCACTGAGCTACATCCCCAACCCTTTTTTTTTTTTTTTTAGACAGGGTCTTGCTAAATTGCTGAGGCCGGCCTTGAATTTACAATCTTCCTGTCATAAAAAGAGATGTCTCCAGAGAAGAGTCTGAGGAGTTCCCAGAACTCAGTTCAGGACTAGCAGGGTTCTTGGCATGGGTGTTGGAAAAGAATTTCGGCAGGAGTCAAAGGCAGAGACAGAGGTTTACTTAAGAAGGTAGATCCACATTCAAGGGAGAAGGCAAGCTATCTGAAGAGTGAGAAGCCCCACCTTGGCCTGGGGGTTCAATATTTATAGAAGGGCTCTATCAGGGCCGGACTGGAGGTGGAGTCAGGGTGGAGCTGCACAATTTCCTGCCAGTTTTCCCTGGGCTTGTGTATGCCCCTCATTTTACCAGGGCATGAGCCAAGGGCATGTTGTTCAAGATTTACAACTGTGCCAGGTATGGTGGCACATGCCTGTAATCCCAGTGATTCAGGAGGCTGAGACAGGAGGATCCCAAGTTCAAGGCCAGCCTCAGCCTAATGAGGCCCTAAACAATTTAGGTAGATTCTGTCTCAAAAAAAATAAAATAAAAAGGGTTAGGGATATATCTTAGTGATAGAGCACCCGGGGTTCAATCCCCAGTAATCACAAGCATGCACGTGCACACACAAAATTTGTTGCAATGTGGAATATGAAAACTAATAGTAAACTTTTTGTACTGGTTTTGTAAAATCCATTGGTCTAACTTGCACTTTGAATGGATTTTAAAAATCTATGCATAATTTGTAACATCATGCATTGAAAATACTGATTTATTGAATTATGCAAGTTGTACCCAAAGAAAATAAAATCATCCAAGCTGATCACATAAAGCCAAAAGAAGCCTTTATTTTAGCTGGCCAGCGACGACTGCCCTTACACCTAAAAGGGGTGTGCCGGGAAGTCGTGCGTTAGTTCTTTTGTTGCCAACTTTTATAGGGCACGGGAAGGGATTAGGGTGGGGTTATAGGGAGGGGAAGGGATTGGGGTGGGCTATTGGGAGCGGATTTGGGATTGGGGTGAGGTTGACTCTCCCAATGCTGCTGGAGAATCTCCCTGGGGAACACAACATTTTAATCTGTTTTCTGTTCCTATAACATGCAGACCCTCTAATTGTTGATACATTTTATTATACAATGTCAAAAAATCATTTTCTGGGTGTGGTGGCACTTGCATGTAATCCCAGTGACTTGGGAGTCTGAGGCAGGAGGATTGCAAGTTTGAGGCCAGCCTGGACAACTTGTGAGGCCCTGTCTCAAAAAAAAAAAAGGACTGGGAATGTAGCTCAGTGGCAGAGCACTCCTGGGTTAAATCCTGAGTACCCCCCCAAAACAACCCAGAAAAGTTTAAGTATTCATAAGGTGCCAAACTCACAGTAATGTGTGTGAGTTACTCAAAATTCTACTTTTGCTGAACACTCAAATTTTATTCTTGGCAACAAATACTGTCAGTTGTTTCCTTGAATGATAGACTCACATGTTTCATTTTTGAGAAAATGTCTACCAAATATGAATCTGAATATCTGCTGTCCACCAGTCCTCTCAAGGAAAAAATGTTCCTTGAGAAAAGTGGTTTCAAGATAACCTATGTATTAAAATATACAGCAAAGTAAGCAGCTGAAGAGCTTTAGGCATGCTTACATTTCCTCATGCAGAATACTTAGGAGTAAGTACTCGGGAGAAGAGAGTTTGCTTTCCTGGCGTTGCCCTTGAGCTCAACTGTTTTTGGTCTTGTTTTGGATGGCCCTGGGCATTGAACCCAAGGCTTCACACAGGTTAGGTGGGTGCTCTACACTGAGCTACAGCCCTAGCCCTTGTCTGTCTTTTACTGCAAGTGCATGTTGTCAAAGTGCTCAATGGTTTACTCACCACTGCTTTTGCGCCAATCCGTGCAAATGTCAACACAGTGAAAAGGACAAATAACATTGCTGGATGGAAATTTTTTCCCTATTCAATTTAGGTCTGAGTGGTTGGGGTGGGGGGGCTATAAATGAACTGACAATAGACAGATTAGCACTTTTGGGTGAGTTCAGAGGGACACAGATTGAATGTAACAAATATTAACGATAAGGGAAGCTCTAAAAAGTGTGTTCTTTCTGCATCTGCTGGACTTCAAATGCCTTCTGTTTTAAAGAATCTTTATACCATTTTGGTGGGGCCAAGTCAATTCCATTATTATTTTATTATTATTATGAAAATAATTTTGATTCAGCAGAACATCTTAGATTAGGTCTTGTGGACCCAGGAGAGTGTGAATGGCATAATCTCTGCTTTACCTGCTTGTTGCACCCAAAGAAAATAAAATCATCCAAACCGATCACGTAAAGCCAAAAGAAGCCTTTATTTTCGCCGGCCAGTGATGATTGCCCTTACACCTAAAAGTGGTGTCCCAGGAAATCGCGCGTTAGTTCTTTTGTTGCCAACTTTTATAGGGCATGGGAAGGGATTAGGGTGGGGCTATAGGGAGGGGAAGGGATTGGGGTGGGCTATAGGGAGGGAATTTGGGATTGGGGTGGGGCTGACTCTCCTGATCGCTGGAGAATCTCCCTGGGGAGACCAACATTTTAATCTGTCTTCTGTTGCTGTAACAGTACTTACTTTTTTTCTTTTTAATCAACATGATTTGCTTGTTTCCTAAGAAGATATATTGATTTTGCCCTCCTGTGATTATAAATTTTGTGAATTTATATTTCTATCACTTTTACTTTCTGTCTTGAAGATATATTGTTAGAAGCATGAGGATTTATGGAAATTTGCATTATCTTCATGGATAGTATCTTTTACTATGGAACATCCCTTTTTTTGTTAATTAAATGTTTTTGTCTGGAGATTATCTATCTAACATTAATATTGCTATGTTTTTGCATTCACCTACTGTATTTTATTTTTTAATTTACATTTTATTCTTATCAAAGTAATACGTATAATATGTATACATATATATGTGCAGATAGATATATCTTTTTTTTTTTTTTTTTTTTTTTTTTTGGTGCTGAGATGGAACCCAGGGTTTTGAACATGCTAAGTGTGAGGAAGAACTTGACCCAGGTAATGCCATTTTGAAACAAGAGTCACCTCAAGGTCACTCTGACTCAACCTGACCTTAAACCCCAGACAATACTCCATCATCAGGCAAAGAAAGGAAATTGTTATCTGTACTGAAATCCTGAAAAACACCTGCTTCTGGAACAGTGGTACACTTTCTTCTTTGAATATAGCCCTGCTGCTCTGCTACTGCAACTTATTTTTAAAATAGACTTGTTCTTTCTTTTCCTCTCTCCCTCCTCCTCCCCAATATCTCCTCCGCCCTAATCTCAGGGGAAACAGGATTACCTTCCTTCCCCATCCTAGGCTGAGTTATCTGACCTTGAGCACACACCCACCACAGTAATGGAGTAATTCAGACTTGGGGATGGCACCAAAAGATCTCAGAAATAACTATCTCCCAAATTAACAAGTGAACTGCAACTCCAGACAGAACATGTGGAATGTAGCCTTTGAATCAACTCTTTAATGCCCTGTTCCCCTCGATGGGCAGAATCACAGCCTCAGGGCCAGAAGTCCCCTGTGCTTCTCTTTTGCTAGCAAAGCAATAAAACTTCTTTCTCCTTTTTCTCAAAATCATGTCCTTGTTTTATGATTGGTATCAGGGACAAGGACCGAGCTTTCAGTAACAGTTTAACATGGAACAGTGACTACCTCAAAGAATGGAGGTGATGACCACAGGGCCCCTTCCCTGACAACCCCCTGGCAACAGCCTAACCACAAAAATTCCCCACTCTCTTACTCCCTTGTATCTACCCCATACTGTAAGTAGAAGATGGGTCTCAGTCTCCGTGGGCCCCCTCCACAGTTTGTCCTGCATAAACCTGGGTTACTCTTGAGTCACCTCTCCTGTTCTCTTCATTCAGTTCTTTCCTACATTTTGGTGCTGAAACCCTGGATGGGTATTTGAGGTTTCCACCGTGGGCAGTCCCTCTGGGCCTTTTCTCTCTTTCTTTCCTCTCTCATTCTCCCTCCTTTCCCTGTGGCGGTTCTGTTAAGAACCACTCATATTGCTGGACTTCACATCCACCACTGAACCCTGCCCATTGGGTGAGTGACCCCTCTGACTCTTCTGAATTCCTGCATCCCTGCTATAGTTTCTCTCTCCATGGACACTGTTCCTCTGAGAAGTCCCAATGCTGAGGAGAGAAACCCCCCACTGCCACTGGGTAGCAATCATTTGCTTTCTTTGGGGACACCCACTGATTGCCTGTCATTCTGTTGTTGTTTTTGGAAAGATCTTAGAGAAACCAAATTCTTGTAGGGATGCCCCTTGACTTTGACTTCTCTCTCTGTTGAGTCCTTGGGGGTCCTCCACAATCCTTTTGTCCAGCATGGGCCAGACCCTGTCAAAGCCTCCACAAGAGACCCCTTGTGGTGCCTTCCCAAACATATCCAGACGTTGGGTCTCCAAGACACAGTCAAACCTAAAAGACTGGTGTTCTTCTGTAACACTGCCTGGCCCCAACACTGGACAATGACAGTCACTGGCCTGAAGACAGCACATTTAACTTCCAAATTCTCTGAGAGTGTGAAACTTTCTCCATCACAATGGCAAATGGTAGGAGGTCCCCTATGTTCAGGTCTCCACTATAGGCCTGAACCAAAACCTTCTCTTTGCCAAAACTGATCAGCTTTTCACACTCTTGTCATCAATGAAAAAATCCTTAAGGATCCCTCTCTTGGGATCCCTCCTGTTTGGGAACCCTGCTTTCTATTACTCTGACAATTCCTATAACTTTGCTCTTTCTGATCCATGTGTTCATGGATTTTATTCCTTGAATTTGCAAGACAAAGAACCCACCCACCCACCCTCTGTGTTACATTTACAGGGGCTCGCCTGGGCTCCCTGAGAGCTACAGAAGGGTAAGTAATATGGATAAGGGAGCTCTTGTTTCTCTTTTTTGTGCTCCTAATGGACAAACTGTCATCTGTCAGCCAGTTAAATGTGACTAGCATGGCTGCCAGTCTTAAGACTCAGGTGAACCAGGCGTGGGGGTGCATACCTGTAATCCAGCAGATCTGGAGGCTGAGACAAAAGGATGGCAAGTTCAAAGTCAGGCTCAACAACTTAGAGAGGCCCAAACAACTCAGCAAGACCCTGTCTCTAAATTAAATGCAAAAAAGGGCTGGAATGTGGCTCAGTGGTTGAGTGCCCCTGAGTTCAATCCCCAAGTACCAAAAAATAAAAAACGAAAAAACCTTAGGTGGTAGACTTGCTGGGCAGGAGGGGTTGATACCACTTTATCTAGGCGTTGGGAATATGGGTTCTGGCTTGCTTCTGTTTCCTTTCCGTGGGAGATAATTGGTGCATGGGACAGAGGAAGGCTTGAGACACTCGAAGACAGAAGACCTGGGTGAGTCCCTGATGCTACATAAAGACCTCATGTCCTGTGTCTGACCCTGACAGCCTTCAGGGGTACCAAATATAAACCACCATCTGTCTTTCTGTTTCTAACTGACTTAGCCCCATGGTGGAAGGCACCCTCACCTGACAAATCTTGGATCCTGAGATGAAGACTTAGTTTGATCTAAGATCTTTGGAGAAAAAAGGTGACCTGTTAATCCCCAGAGCATCACCCAAGAGTGTCTCCTTCTCTGCACAAATGCCTCTTCCACATGCACACCATGGTGCTCAGGCTACTTCCAACTGCTCTGATAGTGCTCTGGGTAATACCCCAATTCAGAAGGCAAATAATCCCTAATCTAGGAGAGATAAGTGGTAATCCACTGTAATTAAAATAGAGCTTCTACTGATCTTCAAGTCTTTCACCTTCTCTCTCTCTCTCTCTCTCTCTCTCCTGCTTAAAAATAGAGTCTTTAGGGGCTTCCTGCCTTTCAAATGCTTTCTGGGACCCAAACCCCAAGTCTGTCCCTGGTGTCCATCTCTTAGGATTCCTTATGGGAGATTTCCGAGATATAGCTCCCCTAGCTTCAAAATCAGACTGTCTTCTTTAGACCTTCACAAGACATTCTCTTCTGCATTCCCCCTTGTTCTTCAGGGAAAGGTCAGAAGAAGCTCCATTTTAATTATGGTGAATTACCACTTATCTCTCCTAGATCGGGGATTGTTTGCCTTCTGAATTGGGGATATTACCCAGAGCACTATCAGGCTTGCCTCTTTGTTACATAAAAGACTGTTTCATCTTTTCTCATACTCTGGGATTCTGCTTTTTCAGTAAGTTCCTTGCACCCTGGTCTGATTGTAAGAGTCGCTCAGGCTAAAGGACATGAAAGAGTTAAACGGTGGGGAAGAGTTAACTAAAAGAGGCCAGAAAATGGCCCAGAAGAGATAATGGGACCCCTGCCTGCGTCCTATTGTAAATCTGTGATTCAGACTGATAAGGGGAACTGAGCTTGGGAGCTAACCTTGTGTAAACATCACCAGGTTGTTAGTAAAACCATAAATTGCTCAGCTAACCTTGAGTAAATATCGCCTAATTGCTAGTAAATTCATAAATTGTGAATCCATAAGTTGTAAATCCGTAAGTTGTAAATCCATAAGTTGTTTACCCAGGGAAACTGCTCGTTTGCTTATTGTTATAAAAAGCTTGCCGTGCTTTGGCTCAGGGCTCTCTGCCTCAGTCCTGCTGTTAGGACATGTAGGGAGCCCCAAGCATGCTTGGACAATAAACCCTGTGCGTGTTGCATGAGAAGGTCTCTTGGAGTCTTCCTTCGCGGGCGGTAGGTGTCTCGACCCTAACATGATAAAGATGTTCCATGTGTTCCTTTACTAGAGTAATTATGGCCATTTGAGAGGGTGGGGGAATCTCTGTCTTTTTTTTTTTTTAGTTCAGTTTTTCTGGTGAATTCATCTTTGGTCCCACACACCTAATTCTAAATTAATATATTTTGTTCTGATTGGTCTTTTTTTATCTTACAGTAGCCTTTTTAAAAATAAATCCCTCTATATGTTTTTTTTCCTGCTGTCTTTATTCAAAGACCAAATATTCAATGGTTAACTCTCAAATATGCTGGGAGAAAAAAAAAGGGGGGTTCTCCTTTGGAGAATCCTAAGGAGAGAAATGTCCCTAATGTCCCACATAGAGGATGAGTGACCACCTGAACCTTTGATTTCAGCATCTACTGTGGCTGACAGACCCCACTCCTAATATTCCTATTTGTGCAAGTCCATCCCATACCTGCGTCATACTGCAAAAATCTGTGACCAGCTCTATTTTAATATTTAAAGGGCTAAATCTAATAGACCTTGTGTAATAAATTTTCTACTAGTGGAGCATAAGGATTATTTCAGAATATGAATTTAAGAAAGGGTCTAAAACTAGAAAAGAGGTATAAGAAGCAGAGGTATGAAAATGTATTTTAGTATGGAAAATTGAAAGGAAAAAGAAATGTTTCTGGTTGAGAAAGTATTTTGTATGGTAAAGTAATATTCCTGTGCTAAAGTCCAAGATGAAAGAGAGAACAAAATTAAGGATATAAACAAGTTGTAGAAGGTCTAAGTAAGTTGCAAAAGGTTTGTGGAAGGTAAATCTCAAAAAGTTTGAGTATGTGATTAAATTGGCTACAATTAGCACAAAGTTATTGAAGGACTGTTATGAAGCAAAGTCTAAAACCTTGATTTGCTCTTATCAATTAAGATAATTTTCTTATATCTGTTAGGTTTTATTACTTAGGGAAACTAAGACAAAGGAATTAGGGTTTGTGCCTGTTTTAAAGTTGTTTAAATGATTACTTCATAACTGGTTAAATAAGCAACTGTTATTTTAGGTTACTATAATATAGTTTACACCCTAGATATATGTGACTAGAGATATGTATACATCTGAGAATTAAATGTTCAAGCTTTGTCTCAGCGTTATGTAAAAGTATATAAAATAAAAACTTATGTAGATCTGATACAGGCAAAGTAACCAATAAGTGCTATCTTTTATACATTGTCCATGTTAAAACATGTCTTACATATGTTTCCTTTGAGTACATACAGGTTTTATCATATAAATGGGATGCAATATATCAGGTAAACTTATTTCTGACCATTAACACTGTTTCTCTTATTAATTTCATTTTGTGTTTTCCTTATAAAATTTTATAACTGTTGTATGTTAATGTTTGGCGGAAGTACTACTTCTAACAGAAAACCTGAGTTAAGACAAGCCATCACCTACAGGACAGATAGGATATAATGCTAATTTCCAGTACTGAGACTGACCCTAATAAAACAAAGGGGGTTACTGAAAAATTATAAGCATTAATGTATAATCCATTACTCCCACTTTAAGACTGGCGAAATTGGCCTGCTGGATGTTTAAATCCAAAAAGTTGGATACCAAATTTAAGGAAGTAAAAGCATCAAGCAGCCAACATTTTGGCCCTTGCTTTCTAAGGTCAGCCAGGATCCAAAAAATCCAGGGATGCCTCTAAAAGCCCTCCAACTCCAGTGAGTCACCCAAACTCCAATCAGAGGATTGTGAGGACCCTAGAGAACAGGAAAACAATCAGTCCACATTCTGCAAAGAGCAAGGTCACTGGAAAGGGAAATGACCCCAATGCTTCCAAGGGAAGCCATGTGTGGTCAGCAAGACCCTGACCTGTACCATCCTGGCAGATGGTACAACAGGTAGAGGAAAACTAATGGAGCCAAAAGTCTTCTCACACGTTCCCCAGAGTGACCTCTGACAAATTTCAGCTAACTCTTAATGGTGGATAAGAAAAAGGTCAATTTTGACCAACTTGGTCTTAAATACCCAGCAGGAGAGTATAACCAAAGCATGAGTCACACATGGACATTAAAGAAAAAGGCAATGTAAATACGAAAAATATATTTTCATATCTATGTTTTTATATCTCTTTTCTAGTTTTAGACCCTTTCTTAAATTCATATTCTGAAATAATCCTTATGCTCCACCAGTAGGGGACAAAATTTATTACACAATCTTTTAATGTAACTCAAAATGTACCCTTGTATCAGTCCTCCTTCAAGTAAATGAAACTAGAAGGTTAGAAAGAAAGCGTTATAAAAGACACTGCTAGAGTCACAAGTTTGTTCTAAGTCAATTTGAGAAGTACGAATTTTCCTAACCTCCTCCATAGGTAGACTCAATCTGTTTTTCACTGGTAGGATTATCTAGTTCTAGTATTTATTCCTTAGATTGGTCTAAAAGAGAAATCAGATGGTATTCCACAGCTCAAGGGGACACTTATACCATTATAAAAATTAAATGTGTATGTTTCTAGCAACTCTACTAATGTTTATAAAAACTTAAATGGCTTCCACTCACAAATAAATGATATGCAAGACCATTCTATGAGCTCTAATAAGTTACTATCTTTATGGTCTTCAGAAGCTGGCCAATAACACTGATTTTTTTTTTGGTGCTAATCATTTGTAGAAAATAATGCTTTGCTATATTGTTTATTGTTGTTCTAGCATGATCTGATCCCTGCCCCCTGTCCAGCCACTTGTCAACTGTCATCATGGACCATGGACCTCTAAACTGCCCTGAGATATATACATCAGGGGAAAAAACTTCAGTCACATCTTGTATCACATATGACAAATAATACAAAATGAATCATAGAACCTGGCATGGTGGCACACACCTACGTTCAATTTTAACATTTCTAAAAAAGATAATCACCCAAAACTGAGGAATCTGAGGCAGAAGGATTGCAAGTTTGAGACCAGCCTGGGCAACTTAGCAATACCACATCTCAAAATTAAAAATAAAAAGTTTGGAGATGCAACTTCATGGTAGAGGGCCTCTGGGTTCAGTCCCCAGTACCACAAGGAAAAGAAAATTATATATATAGACATATATATGTCTATATATATATATAAAATCTCCAATCATTCCAGCATCATATCATTTATTGAAAACATATCCTTTCTCCACTGAATTGCCTTTGAATCTTCATTGAAAATCTATTTCCAATCTCTCTTTTCCATTGATTTATTTTACTGTAACTGCACAAGAAGTCTTGAAATTGTGTAGTATAAATCCTCCAGCCTAATTCTTTTTCAAAGCTGATCTTGCTATTCTAAGTCATTTGCATTTCCACATAAATTTTAGATTGAATTTTGAAATTTATGCCAAAAAGGCCAACTGGAATTTTATTTGGAATTGCATTGAGTCTATGAATTAGTTGCTGGATTTCTACATAGATGATCATGTTGTCTGCATGTAAAGGCCATTTTTCTTTTCCTTTATGATAGGATGTCTTTTGTTTCTTTTTCTTGCAAGGTTGAAGCTTTAGTACAATGCTAAAAAGAAGTGGTGAGATCTCACATCCTTGTCTTCTTCCCGAGCTTAGGAGGAAATCATTCATCTTTCATTAAGTATAATGTTGGCTGTAGGGTTTTTGTTTTTGTTTTGGTGCTGGGAATTGACCACTGAGCTACATCCCAAGCCATTTTTGTATTTTCTTTTGAGACAGGATCTCACTAAGTTGCTTAGGGTCTTACTAAATTGCTGAGGTTAGCCTCCAACTTGGGATCCTCCTGCCTCAGGCTCCTAAGTTGCAAGAATTAAAGGCATGCACCTTTGTGCCTGGTGATTATCTTTTTTAGAAATGATAAATTGAATGTAATAAATTTCATTTGAAATTTTGCAACTATGGTCATGATGAACACTGTTCTATAGTTCTCTTATGAGGTCTTTGCCTTATTTTAATATCAGAATGATGCCAGTTTCATGAAATGGGTTAGAAAATGTGCCCTTCTCTTCAAATTTCTTAAAGAGTTTTGTGGGGTTGGAATGATTTCTTCTTTAAATGTTTGATAGAATTTATCAGTTAAGTCATCTGCTCCTGGATCTTTCTTTGTGGGAAGGTTTTTAACTACAAATTCAATTTCTTTAATACATGCAGAATTATTCAAGTAGGCTATTTCCTTCTTTTCTGAAAAATTTTCACTCACTGCATATATACATTTTTCTTGGTACATTGTAATTATACATAATAGTGGGATTCATTATGACATATTTGTACAAAGCATAATTTGATAAATTTAATTCCCTGGTATCTTCCCTTTCTCTCCCCTCCTCCCTCCTCCTGGTTCCCTTCCTCTACTTTACTGACTTCCCTTCTATTTTCATGAGTCTTCCCCTTCCTTCTCTTTCCCCTCCTTTTTGTCTCTCTAGCTTCCACATATGAGAGAAAACATAGACCTCTATCTTACTAAGTCTGATTTCACTAACACAATGCTCTCAAGTTCTATCCATTTTCCTGCAAATGACATAATTTCCTTTTTCTTTATGGATAAGTTAAACTTCATTGTGTATATATACCAATGGACATTTCCATTATCCATCCATCTGTTGATGGACACCTAGGCTGGCTCCATACTTGGAGTACTGTGAATTTTCCTTTTATACACATGGGTTTGCTTGTATCACTGCAGTATACTGACTTTAATTCTTTAGGATAAGTGGTATAATTGAGTCACATGGTGGTTCATTCTTTGTCTTTTGAGGACCCTCCATACTGATTTCCATAGTGGTTGCACAAATTTATAATCCCACCAACAGTGTATAATCCTCTCCAGCATTTATTATTATTTGTATTCTTGATGACTGACATTCTAACTGGAGTGAGGTGAAATCTCAGTTTGGATTTGATTTTCCTGATTGCTAAAGAGAATTAACACTTTCTATATATTTACTGTCCATTGGTGTTTCTTCTTTTGAGAAGTGCCTGTTTAGTACATTTGCCCATTTGTTGATTGGGTTGTTACCTATTTCTTCTTGAGAGAACTTTGGTAGTTTATATCTTTCAAGGAATTTGCCCATTTCATCTGAAGTCAAATTTATTGGCATAGTTATTCGTAATATTCCTTGTGTTCTTATTAATCTCTGCAGAATATGTAGTAGAGTCACTCTTTCATTCCTGATTGGTAATTTGTGTCTTCTTTCTTATTTTCCTAATAGTCTGCAGGATGTTTATCAATGCTATTGATTCTCTTAAATAACCAGGTTTTGGTTTCATGGATACTCTCTACTGTTTTCCAGTCACAATGCCTGCTTTGATCCTCATTATTTCTTTTCTTGTGCTTACCTTGGTTTAAAATGTTCTCTTTTATTCTATCTCTTAAGGTGGAAGGTGGGGTCATTGGTTTGAGGCCTTTGTTTCTTTCTGGCATTTAGTGCTGTGAATTTCCTCCTAAGGACTACTTTAGCAACACCCCACAAATTCTGGTGCATTCTTTTCATTTTCATTCTTCTCAAAGAAGACTTCCTATTGTCCCTTTGATTTCTTCTGTGACCCATGGCTTGTTTAGCAGTGTGTTATTTATAAGTATTTGGGGATTTCCCAAAGGTCTGTTATCGAGTTCCAAATTAATCCCATTGTTTCCAGAGAAGATATTTGGTATGATTAATCTTGTAAAATGTATTAAGACTTGTCTTATCCCCCACAATATGGTCTATCTTGGCAAATATTCCACATCCACTTGTAAATGTGTGTTCTGCTGTTGTGGGGTGGAGCTGGTTTAGGCCAGCTTGATTGATAATGTTGTTCAGATCTTCCAGATCCTTCTTAATGATTTTCTGTCTTTGTGCTCTATCAGTTATCAAGACAGTGATATTAAAATCTTCAACCATGGCTGGGGATATGGATCAGTCATAGAGTGCTTGCCTGGCATGCATGAGGCCCTGGATTCAATTCCTAGTACACACACAAAAAAAACTTCAACCCTGACTGTGTATTTGTTTATTTCTCCTTGATATTCTATCAGTTTTTGCTTCACATGTTTTGAAGATATATGTGCATAAACAACATTTACATTTTTATGTCTTCTTGATGAATTGACCCCTTTGTCATTATTACATGACTTTATCTCTATGACATCAAGCTTTGTCTCATATTGTATAACCATTCCAGCTTCTTTTATTTTTATTATTATTTTATTTTATTTTTTTGCAGTGCTGGGGATTGAACCCAGGGCCTTGTGCTTGCAAGGCAAGCACTCTACCAACTGAACCATATCCTCAGTCCCATTCCAGCTTCTTTTGACTAGAGTTCTCACCTGAATCTTTTCGCATCCTTTGTACTTTTAGGAGTCTTTGTATTTAAGTTTGCCTCATGCGGTCATCATCTAATTGGGTCTTGCTCTGATATTCACTCTGACGTCCTCTTCTGCCCTCTCATGTGTGAGCCTTGCACATGCTCTACCACTGAGCTACATCCCAGCTACTTTTACATGTCATAAACCCCACATCACACTGTTATAGTTGATTAGACAGTCAATTAGCTCTTGAGATGTTAAAGAACACAGCCCTGCTAAGACAGGTTTCGTCAGCCTGTGATCTGCAATCAGCATTGGGACTGAGTCAGGAAATAAGATTGAGGCCCCAAGCCTTTCCCAAGAGTTCCCCAAGAGTTCCCCAAGCCTTTCCCAAGAGTTCCCCAAGAGTTCCCTATTAATATTTCTCAGGCAGCATGAGAAGTATGTGAGCCAACATAATAACAAAGATCATGTTAAGGTCACTGCTTTCCTCTCACGCCTACAGTTTCAGACAATTTTCAGTAGCTACCCTAATGTCGAAGGCAAGAGAACTGCTGAGTAGAGCCAACCATCAGCATCTGAGAGACTTCAGAATTCTGAGCTATGTTTAAATGAGATATTCTGAGATGTCTGGCTGAGTTTGTGTGTATGTATGTGCATATGCATATGTAAATATTTATCTTCATATATATGCATTTTTTTTCTGATACTGGGGATTAAGTCCAGGGATACTTAACCTCTGAACTACATCCCTAGTCCTTTTTCTTTTTCTTTTTTTATTTTTGTTGTGAGATAGGTCTGCTAAGTTGCAGACTGGCCTTAAACTTGTGATCCTCCTGCCTCAGGCTCCCCAGCAGTTGAAATTACAGGCATGTACCATTGCGCTCAGCATCGTTAATAGATGGCAGGAGGCACATGGTTGCCGAAAGTGGCAGAACGACTTGTACCCCAAACAAGACCATAGGGAAGCATGTACGCTAGACTTGAACTAGGGGACTCCATTCGTTTTCCCAAATTTGGTATTTGACTTTGCTTTCCTCTCCTGCTTGGCCCCTCCCCCAGGCTGGCCTTCTGTTTTGCCCTGAGCCCCAGATCTGTCACTGTGACCTGCTTAGTCTTTTCTACATTACCTATAACAGATTCCTGTTCCAAAGCTCCAAACAGCCTTTCCCATCCCACCAAGGTCTCCCTGTCACCATTCACCAGCACTGAGCCAATGTGCTGGACACTAGGTCTGCCCCCGAGGTTCCAGCTGCCCCCTTGCCAAGGCCAGTCTCCAGGTACCAGCCCCTCCAGTCAGGCCTGAACCACCACCCTCAGCATCCAGGTGTTGACAGAGCTATCAGGGGATCTACTTGCCTGGCCAGGTAAAGTCATGGACTGATGGCCAACTATCAGAAAGGTGTTTCTCTCAGTTCACCATAGTCTCTAACTTCCACCTGAGGTTCTGTTTCTGCCATCTTCTCCATTTCTACAGGACTCCTCTACTTTCCTGATCACCTGGTCACCATTCACAGGAAGACAACTTGGATCAAGTGTTCCCTTCAAATACACTCCTTTTAAAGCCAAGTCTTTTCAGCTACATTAGATTTAGGAATAAAAAATATTTAATGTGTGTAAGGTTATGTAAGACACAGTCAGAATCAGATATGAAAAAAGCAGAAAGAATGAATTCTGATCCCCACATCAAGAAATTTCCCACCTATTTGGCAGTGACAGGAAAAGATCTAGACTTTGTGAACCCTGAAGTTTATGTGCTTTGGTTGCTTTCTTAAAAGAAAACACAAAACCTCAAATACACACACAAATATTTATTTTACTATAAAAATAGGAGAGAGCTAGGCAAGGTAGTACACCCCTGAAATCCCAGCAACTCAGGAGGATGGCAAGTTCGAGGCCAGCCCTAGCCATTTAGCAAGGCCCTAAGCAATTTGGAGAAACAATGTTTCAAAATAAAAAATAAAAGGACTGGAGATTAGGTCAGTGGTAAAGCACCCTTGGTTCAATCCCCAGTACCAAAATAATAATAATGATAATAATAATAATAATAATAATAATAACAATAAATAAAAATTTTTAGAAAGGAGATAGCCAGGTGTGGTGTCATATTCAGGAGGCTGAACAAGAGGATCATTTGAGCCCAGGAGTTTGAGATCAGCCTGGGTAACATCTTGAGTCCTTGTCTCAAAATAAATAAATGAATAAATAAATATGGAAGGAAATTGCAAATTAAAAAAAACTGCTTAAAGCTTAGAAGCAAAAGAACAATAAAATTCAGGAAAATATGTAGTATTTTTATAAACTGCCTGACCCACCTCAGACCAGAGAGTGCTATTGTATAACAATTTTGTCACATGATTTCCTATGGAATGGGAGAATAATTTGATCTCTTATAGCATGTTTGATTAAAATTAGATTTTCATTGGTGGTTTAGAAAGGAGGTCTCTTTCAGCTTCATAACTGGTTATCAGTAATCTCCTATATCTTTTTGTAAATTGGGGAAACAAATTCTTCTCTTCAAGAAGTTGTACAGGGGGCTGGGGATATAGCTCAGTTGGAAAAAAAAAAAAACAAGAAGAAGTTATACAATTTGGGGGATTTCAAGGCTTTCTTATTCATCATAAAACTCTTTAAAGCTGAGTGTGATGGTGCATGCCTATTATCCCAGCAATTTGGGAGGCTGAGGCAGGAGGATCACAAATTCAAGGCCAGTCTCAGCAACTTAGCAAGGCCTTATCTCAAAAGACAATAAAAAGGGCTGAGGATGTGGCTCAGAGGTAGAGTACTTGCTTAGCATGTGTGAGGCCCTAGGTTCAATCTATACCACAATCTACACCACAAACAAAACGAAACAACTCCACTCATCAATAAATTTGTTATTAATATCTTCATTGTGGTTTATTAGGAGTTTTATATTATGTTGGAATTTCATATCAAAATAGAAAAATCTTAGTGAGAAACTATAGGAATGAACTTGGGAGAGGCCTTTGCAGGCTAAAGAAGAACACAAGTAGGCAAAAGGTCATGGATGAGTGAAGGGTGGAGGAGCAGGCGCAATGGGTAATAAGACTAGGTCATTAGCTAGAAGGAAATGTGGTGAAAGTCTGAGGATAGACACTCAAACCTTAAGTTAAGGAATCAAAGCCGGTGATGGATCCCTGAGAATATGAAAGCTAACCTAGTCTGGTACAAAATTCACAGAGTCAGAACGAGGTGAACCTGGGATCAGACTCAATCCCTGCCAAGTCCTGGCCTGCAAAACTTTACAAGCAACAACATGGTTCTACGCAGAAGCGACCTAAGAACCTCTTAGTCCTGTGAAATACATTTCAAACGCAGCTTCCTTCCCCCTAACCAAATCCTCAGGCTACCTGCAGCCTTTCCCACAGTGCAGACTCAAGGGGAAGTATGGGGGAGAATGAGCTGAAGTGGTCAGAGGCACCAGCCCTCAAGTATTTTCTGTAAAATTTACAAAAACATGACTGTGAGCCCACAGCTAGAGATTCTCCCAGGGTCACGCAAGGGACTTGTGCAAGTAAGGAGTCCCGAGGCTCACACTTCTCAAGCTTCGTAGTAAATCCATACCCTGTTGAGAACACAAAACACAGACATGATGTACAGTTTTCTCTTATTGGGTAACAAATTATCCCCAAATTAGCACTTTTGAACCACACACACTTATTGCCTCAGAGTTTCTGTAGTCAGGAATCTAGGCACAGTGTAGGTGGGTCCTCTGCTTCTTGGTCTGGCCCAAGGCTAAAACCAAGAGGCTTCCCCGGGCTGCAGTCCCACCTGAAGGCTGGACTGGGGAAGGAGTGGCTTCTAAGCTCACTCCTGTGGTTGTCGGCAGGCTTGGGCTCCTTGAGGACTGTCAGATCGAAGGCCTCATTTGCTAGCATGCAGTGACCAGAGGTCACCTTCAGCCCCTTGCCACAGAGGCCTCTCCAACATGGCCTCCAGCTTCATTAAAACTAGCAAAAGAGAGAATTTGCTAATAAGATGGAAGCAGGGAT
The DNA here is from genome assembly GCA_020662805.1 of Glaucomys volans. Classification (NCBI taxonomy): domain Eukaryota; kingdom Metazoa; phylum Chordata; class Mammalia; order Rodentia; family Sciuridae; genus Glaucomys; species Glaucomys volans. The sequence goes on along the minus strand of JAJEJO010003785.1, from coordinate 193,450 downwards.
CATTTATAACTTAATCATGGAAGTGACATCCCTTTATCTTTGCTGTATGCTATTGGTTAGGAATGAACCACTAAGTCTAGACACTCGGAGGCTCCAAGAAGCAAGTCAGGTTCTAGAAAAATTTCTAATCTTCCTTGACTAGCAGGGACACTGGGCACGACAGGAGATCAAATGTCAGACCACTGTCCAATGGCTCATGCTGAGATTCAGGTCTCAAAATGAACCATCGAATGCAGGACTAGAGTAGGTATCAAAGCTAAAAGCAAAGGAAACTGGAAGTTGGAAGACTGGACAAGAGTCAATTCAGTAAGTCCTCAAGTTAGGTGACCAATGCCCATGGCTAATTCTCAGGTTACCCTGCATAGGCAGGAATAGGGGATAGGACGGGCTGAAAGGTGTAATGAAGAGTGAGCTTCATGTGCAAAGAATACTTCCCTTTTTCTTTTTTCTTCCTCCCCTCTCTGGAGACCTTTTGATTGTCACTACCTTTTCTTCTTTCAAGAGAAGTTCATTCAAGGATTGCCTGTTGAACTCCTATTATAGACAAGGTATGGAGCTGATCACAACAGATAATGTCCCTGTCCTTCCAGAACTTTTCACCCACTTTCACAAGAAAGCTGGAAGATAACAAAGACTAGGTTCAAATTTAATCAGTCTATCTGGTTAGTACAAAATCTTATGAAAAACACTTTGGGAGACTTAAACTCTTACCTATTCACTAACATACTTCCTCCTTCAACACTCATTCTACAGCTTGGGCTTCTCAGGATAGGAATCTGGTGGCACCCATAGAGGGTCTCAACCTTGAACTCAGGGAAAGAATGAGGCTTCCATGACACCGGTCAGGACCAAGAAACCCAACTCTAGCTAGCTTAAGTAAAAAAGGGAAAGGAGGTTCCCATGGCCAGAGAGCTTGCCCGAGGGTGGACCTGGACCCAGGGGCTCAAAGGCTCACCTGTGTCACCACCGCTCTCCTGACTTCCTGTCCTTGATCTCACCTTCTGTCCAGGGGAAGCTTTCTCCAGGTGGTCAGGGAGATGGCCAGTGACTCCATCACCCCCTTTTAGCCACACCAAAGGGAGAGGAACTCCCCTCTCACAGGCCCAGGGAGGACTCAGATAGGCTAAGCTGGTCACCTGCCCTCCCTACATCCTGGGTCCAGTCTGTTTGCAGGAAGAGGATGGAGGGCCACTGCTGGGCAGGCAAAAGCAGTGTACAGCCGTCGTCTCCGTGGCAGCTATTTTCAAACATGAGAAACTTCCCATCTCTGAGTAAAAATAGAAGCAAATGCTCCAAAGTAAGGGAAGAATCTGAGAGGCGGAGAGAGCTGCCAAAAACAGCCATCCTGTGAATAAAGCCGTGTGCTGGAGCAGAGGGGCCTGGGAGAGCACTCGCAGCTGCCGTGCTGGGGCCTGGAGCTGAGGGACACTGGCTGAGGAAGCCAAGGTTGCCCAGCACAGACAGAGAAGGCTTCCTGCTGCAGGCCTCGGGGTGCCTCCACCTGACCCGGTGCTCCTCTCTGGGATGCCCCAAAAGGCTGCCCACTGCAGGAGCCCTGCCCTCCTTGGAGAACATCCCAGTGCCTTCTCCATGAGGAGGTCCGCCTGGCTCATTCCTGCCTCAAGGACTCAGCCAGGTGGGCTTCTTCTCCATCCTGTCGCCCCAAGATGGGCTCTGGCCCAGGCCTCCAACACAAGGGGTGTGGGCCCTCTGGGGCCCTGCAAAGTGACCTCTGATGTGGACACATCTTGCACAGAGGAATCCTTACTCCGGTCCGCATGGCTTTGTCGGTGCCCTCGAGTAACAGTACACTCTTCTTCCACCCAGACCGCATGTGCTGAGGAACACTGAGCTCTTCTGTGCCCATCTTACGGCCACGGATGTTTTGAACACAACAGCCAACCCTAAGGCGAGGAAGTGAGTAGTCAGGGTGGATCAGCATTCAAGGAAAGGATAATGACCAAACAGTGAACAGAGGCAGAAGGAACAATGACAGCAAAAAAAAAGCAACCTCTATTCATTGAGCATGTAATACATGCCAGGCGCCAAACACTGCATGTGTTCATACATTTAATAATTTGTACATTTTAAGTGTACAAATGTCCCCCATGTTATTTCTTAATTATAAAGAGAAAATAGTATTTTACTATGGAGCATGGAGAAGCCCAGTGCACAAGGTCAACACTATCAGTATTAGGGACACCGTGGTGTCAGTAATCCTGCTGTGACATACTGAGAAAGACAAAACATTGCTCCTTTCATATTCTAGCCAATGACACAGGGCTAGGGATATAGCATAGCTGGTGAGTGCTTGCCTTGCAAGCACAGGACCCTGGGTTCAATCTCCAGCATGGCAACAAGCAAACAAACAAAACCAAACATTGCATTCTCTGCTGGGGATGTGGCTCAGTGTAAAGTGCTTGCCTGGCATGCATGAGGACCTGGGTTCAAATCCGCAGCACCAAAAAAAAAAAAAAAAAGCCCACAAAATCTCATTCTAACTATGAGAAAATATCAGACGAGCCCAATACTGAAGGAAAGTCTACAAATAACCAATACATTGTCAAAAATGTCTTAGCTGCCAGGCGAAGTGGTGCACTCCTATAATCCCAGTGCTTGGGAGGCTGAGGCAGGAGGATTGCAAGTTCAAAGCCAGCCTCAGCAACTTAGCGAGGCCCTAAGCAACTCAGTGAGACCCTGTCTCTTAAAAAATACAAAATAGGGCTGGGAATGTGGCTCAGTGGTGGAGTGCCCCAGGGTTCAATTCCCAGTACCAAAAAAAAAAAAAAGTCTTAGTCAAGAAAGACAGGGTAAGATTTAGAAATGGAGGGGTGATCAAGAAAAAAACAAGGGGCTGGGAATATAGCTCAGTTGGTAGAGTGTCTGCCTCGCAAGCACAAGGCCCTGGGTTCAATCCCCAGCACTGCAAAAAAAAAAAAAAAAAAGAAGAAAAAGAAAAAAGCAATACCAAATGCAATGTAGGACCTTACTGAGGATCCTGGAACAAAACATGGACATTAGTAGAGAAAACACTGTAAAATTCAAATAAGACTGTAGTGTAGGCCAGAGCTATAGGAACTCCTATTGTTGGATGGTTCAATGTTGATTTTAATAATAATAATCTGGCTATGTAAGATGTCAGCATTAAGGAAAGTTGGATAGAAATATCCAGCTACTCTGTACTATTTTTACAACTTTTCTGTAAGTCAGAAATTAATTCAAAATTGATATTTTTAAAAAGTTACTTTTGGATTTAAAGTTTCCTAAGTGGAAGTTTCACCCAACAAATTCAGGTCTAAAGAAAATCGGTTTATCAGGTTGGTCTGTAAGCAATGAGAAATGTCCAAAACCTGGGATAAAGCCCATATACATAAAATACATAATATTTATATGTAAACATATATATATCATATGTGGCACTGGGGGTTGAACTCAGAATACTTTACCACTGAACTACATCTCCAGTTCTTTTTATTATTTTTATTTATTTATTTATTTATTTATTTATTTTGTTTTTTGTGGTGCTGGGAATTGAACCCAGGGCTTTGTGCATGCAAGGCAGGCACTCTACCAACTGAGTTATATCCCCAGTCCTCTTTTTTTTTTTTCCCAGCCCTCTTTTTATTTTTTATTTTGAGACAGGGTCTCACTAAATTGCTGCAGCTGGCCTGGAACTTGGGATCCTCCTGTCTCAGCCTCCCAGTCGCTGGGATTACAGGCAAGTGCCACAGCACCTGACAAGAATATATTTTAAGCATCTGCTGTATCATCAGAAGTCTGCTCAGGGTGGGTTTTTCGTGGCTAGGATTGCCCCTATTAGTTGAGCAGGTACTCAAGAGCAGGAAAAAGCACTGAGCATGTCTCCAATTTCCAAAGATGTGACAGTGAGACAGGCTGCCTCCCGGAGGAGGGGCTCCTCCCCAGCCTGACAGCCAGCCCTCCATGGGGTTGTTTTGCATCTTGTTTGTCTTGTTCCTTAGTCCAGCCAGGCACAGTGAGGAAGAAAGTGCTTCAGCCCTCTTGACAGTATATCGCCACCCCTCCTTCTTCATTCCTTCCATGGTGACTCACTTGTAGAGGCTTTTGCAATCAAATAAAGAAAGGCATTTCCCACCAACTTTAAACCCAACAGTTTTATCCTTCAATGTCTACCCCTCATTTCTCTTAGCCCACAAGAAGAAAAATAAATGTGAGATGTTGCTATGTCAGAGGCTTGGATTTGCACACATTTGATTATTTTCTTCTGTTTTTCTTAGTGTTTCCCTGGGTTTCTCCATCTCTCCAGCCAGGAGGGTAACAGCAGATCAGCAGAGGCTGCCGCCAAAGAGTCTGCAGCTCTGGCCTCCTGGTTGACCACAGCTTGGAAAGCAGGTATGTTAGTCCTCAAAAGTCCAATAGCCAAAACAAGAAGGCAGGACCTATGCCTTGTCCTGTACTGGATCTTGGCACCTCCCGTCTGATCCTGGGTCTCTGCCCAGTTGGGTTTCCGGCAGCCCTCCCACTGGCCAACACGGTGCTACATTTTCATCCTCCTCTCTCCAGACCGCAGACTAGAAATAAATTATCCAATGATTAGTTACTATCCCATTATTGTGCCACATTTTGCAATGAAGAAAAGGCATTCTGACCCCAGCTGCCTCAACCCCTTGAACAGGGGGAGGAATTGTTGCAGAGGGTCACTGAGTCCAAAGGAGGTGAGAGCTGGAAAGGTCTGTAATGTCCAGGGAGATGTCAGGGGACAGTCAGACTGAGGCTATGAGGGTAACAGGCCACTTCCCACCCATTCAAGGAATTTGGGGCAGCGGAAGGGCTGCTGCCTGGGCAAGGGTGGGTGCCTGGGAAGGAGCCCCAGAACCTCCTTCTCAAGGCCACCTCCCATCTCCTGAGCTCTACAGAGGCAGCCACCAGGAAGATAGGACAGAGGAAGATAGCTCTGCCCCTGGTCCTTTCAGGTCAATCCCAGTTATCACCAACAGGGGAAGAGAAGGCAAGCAGGATGGGCCTCACCCCAGGGCAGTCAAAGGAAGGGTAGCTCCTACACCATGGAGGAATGAGTTGACCTGTGGCCCAGGACAGACATTAGCAAGTCAAAGCAGAATGTACTGACCCTCGTGACAAAGGAGCTGACCTTAGAGATTAGTGTTCTTGCCCTGATATGGGGGAACACTCACATCTCCATCACACTCCTGGGCAGCCCTGGGCCATATGGGAGGAAACTGAGGGTGTGCATCCCTACCCGACCTGTCCCAAGGATGAGAGCACTCAAAAGGATCAGAAGGGCTAGGGGTGTGGCTCAGGGGCAGAGCACTCACCTAGCATGCACCAGGATCCGCCCCCCCCACACACACAGGAGCAGGAGTCAAGAAACAATTATGTCATATCAGGAGGAAATGCATTGAGGAGACCATAAAAAAATCCCCTTCCATTTCTTACAAAATAGACCTCCCCCCCGGCCTGGGGACTTGGAAAGAGACCATCCCCCAGGATGGGGTCAGGGTAGAAGGCCTTTTGCTGAGTTTGACTGTGGTACTACGAAGTCTCCACAAGCAGACAAGAGGGACCTCATGGACTTCAGGGAGAACCCAGACAGGTACGTTCTGCAGAGGTTAAATGACAGAAGAGGTGGTGGACTTGTCCTACTTGGGTGCCCAGGGGACAGAGGGGTCACAGCAGGAAGTAAACTTGGGAGGTTCTCATTGCTTTGAAGAGCCTTCAACTCCTCACTGAAAGAAACTGAAAACTGGAACTGATTCAGAAAAGAACGAAAGGTGGAAATGTGGGGAGATGCCCAGAGATGACTGTGAGGAGCCAGAGGAGACATTAGGGGAGAGGTCCAGGAGGAGGCTTTGGGAAGCGTGGGAAGTTCAGAACCAGGATGTTGACAGGATTAAGGAGCCAAAGCAGGCTTCTGAGCAGCAGCTAAAGAAACAGGACAATGGATGCTGTGTCACCCAGAAGGAAGAATTTCAAGGTGGTCAGTGCAGTGAAATGCTAGAGGTCAGCAATGACCTCCCAGTTCCCACTTCAGGATATGGGCTGTCAAAGTCTCTGTGCTGTCCAACGACAGTGAAAAGACTCAGGGACCCAAGGCAGCAGTTATCATCAACAGTTACCATCAACAAAGTAGATGGTACAAAGATTTCATTACTGAAAGCAAAGGCATTATACTAAGGGACAAATGGAAGAGGAAACTGTAGGCCAGAACATGAATGGGAGAAGGCTGCAGAGGATGTGGGTCAGCCTTCCCAGGGGAGCTCCAGAAAGGGTCTCAGCCTGGAGGAAGTTGTGGGGGTAACTTCCTAAGGAGTTGGCTATACAGCAGCTGAACCAAACCCCCCAACACACACACACACACACACACACACACCTGCACTCACAAGGGCACACACAAAAATAACAGCTGGGTTGAGCATGAGCTCAGATGCTTACCTACTAAGAACTGTTCCCTAAACTGAGCAGAGACACAGTTTTCAGGTTGGAAAGAGACACTGTGTCGAACACTCCAAAACAGACCTCGAGCAGAGAGGAAGACAGCTCCCCCATGGGGTGGGGGTGTCAAGGCCACCTACTCCCCACTGGTTCAATTCAAGAAGGGAAACCAGGACACATGCTCAGTGAGACCATCCTTCAGTTCCACTGCAGGGAAATGGCTCCTTGGATAGAAGGTCTTGAAAAAGAAACAATTCCCAGAACTTCTACAAATCAGTTTAGTCCTTCATTCACAAAAAGGGCTGAGGAATGCTTAGTATTCTCTAGAATTATCAAAAGAAAAGTCAATCTGTTTCATTATAAGGAGTCCTTGCATATATAAAGAACTGACTCTTATGGAAAGAAGGGCAGTCAGGAAACAAGACATTGTTTTGGATTTTTTTTTTTTTTAAGAATAAAGATGGCTAAAATAAGTTTTTCTATACATAGCTAAATAATGGGCTGGTTATGACTCACAACCAAATTGGTTTTGTAGTGGATTATAGAGATAGTTGTGCATAACTATGGTCTACCAAAATCGTACACTTTATTTTCTTGAGGGTTTTTTTTTTCCAACACGGGGGATTAAACCCAGAGCCTCACACATGCTAGGCAAGTGCTCTACCACTGAGCTATCTCCCCAACCTTTCACTGAACACTTTAAATGATGAATGTTACAGGAGGAAAATTGCACCTCAATAAAGCTATTATAAAAAACTGCCCAGTCAGGTGCAGTGGTGCAAACCTGTAACCCCAGCTATTTGTGAGGCTGAAGCAGGAGGATCTCAAGTTTGAAGCCAGCCTCAGTAACTTAGCAAGATCCTGTCTCAAAATAAAATGAAAAGGGCTGGGGATGTCACTCAGTTTAGAGTGCTTGCCTACCATGCATAAACCAAGTTCAAATCCCATTCCCTCCACACACACGTGAATGTGCCTGCACACAATCCCAATAACCCACCTCCTTTAAGGCCTCAGAGGGGAGTTCTGAAGCATGTATTTTGTATTGTTCTCCACCCCCCACAGGACCTAACTCCCAGGGTGGTAGTTGGTTTCACACATCCACACACACTCCCATTGGACACCTTCCCCTCCCAGTATCACTTCCCCAAACGCTACAAGAATCCTCATCTAATAGTCTGTTTCTGGAAGAACCCAAACCAAAGGTAGCATAATTTTTGTTTTGTATTCTTCTGCCCTGTATTTTTTTAGAAAATAAATGATTGAAAGCAGAGCCTGGATTAGGGTTATTCGTGACCTGTCATGAGGAAAGCCAATTTCAGGGAGGGCCTGAGTCATGAACAAGAAGGAGAACTCTAGTTGACAGGTTGGAAAGGGTAAATCACAGATGGTGGGTTTCCAGGTCCCTGACGTCAGCCCTTGCTGCAGACTTAGGGTTCAAGTTCTCCATGTGCCTTACTGCCTGAGTAGGATGAAGAGCCCCTACCCTAGTGCCAGACCACTGTTGAGAAGCTGCAAGCACCTTCATTCAATTCAGATTATACTCATATTAAAACCTCAAATTCTGCTGCTTCAGTGCAATTAATAATCCCCGTTCACATGGTGCCACAGGAAGAAAGGAACTGCCAAAGCTCAAAAGCCACCAACGGCTGCTTGGGATGAAAATTGCCAAACACAGATCAAAGTGACAGAGAAGCAGGAAGCAGACCTGAACAAACCTCTAGCTCTCAAAGTCAGGGTTTTAAAATACATAGACTGTACAGAAATTAATGCTATGTTCCAATTATTCCAAGATGTAATATTTTCACATCTATCTGTAATTGAGGAACATCATACAATGGATATAAATCATATTGATTGGCAGAGTTTTTCAATGAAAAAATATTATATCTTATAATGAACAAATATACTAATTCATATGATATGAACAGATTTGGGGGATTCTTTTTTCTTTTTTTTTTTTTTTGTACTGGGGATTGAACCCAGGGGCACTTCACCACTGAGCCACATCCCCAGCCCTATTTTGTATTTTATTTAGAGACAGGGTCTCACTGAGTTGCTTAGGGCCTTGCTAAATTGCTGAGGCTGGCTTTGAACTTGCGATCCTCCTGCCTCAGCCTCCCAAGTGCTGGGATTATAGGCCTGTGCCACCGCATTGGGGGAGGGGGATTCTTTAAAGAAAAAGTGACCTCTTTCTTGACCTCTACCTTTCAGGATGTAGTAATATGAAAGGTAAAAAATTTTGTCAGTGTATCACTTTGAGATCCAAATCAGGATAAATACTTCAATTTTTCAAATTTACTATTAACTCTAAATAAAGTTGTCTCAAAATTTCTTATTCAGTGGATGTTTCTAGCATTGAAAACAAAAGTATAGAATTAATGTTAAGAAAAAAACAAACTTATCCCATAACCTCAATAGTCCAGCACATGAATGAAAGATTTTTCCCCCTTGTTCTAAGAATTTCTCCTTTGTCTGGCTTTGTTTTTTGTTTTGTTTTTGGCAGAAGATAATTACAGAGAAGGTAACTTTTAGCTCAAGTAAAGGCTCTAATTCATTTCATTTTTCCTGGAAGTGAAAAATAGTCATCTCCCTTTCCTGCCTCTGATGGGCTAAGATGGCTCAGGTCATCAAATATTCATCATTTACCAACCAGAAGTGCAAACATAGGGGATGGTCACACTTGGATGTCTTTAATTCTGGACCCAATTTCCAGGGTAACCAAGTGTTTCCCCAACTTCCTATCCTTCTTTTCCAGGCTCCCTCAAACAACTCCAAAAAAGGAGATGGGCATAACTGGGGTCAGGGGTGGGAAGAAGCTATTTTGGTCTATCATACTTTCCCCTTAAGGTCTTGTTGTAGCTTAGATGTGAGGTGTCCCCTAAAAGCTCATGTGTGAGACAATGAAAGAAGGTTTAGAGAAATGATTGGGTTAGGAGAGCCTTAACACAATCAGTGAATTAGTCCCCTGATGGGATTGAGTGGTAAAAGAAGGTGGGTAGGGCATGGCTGGAGGAGGTGGTGGACATTGAGGGGGTGGCACAGGGTATATATTTTGAATCTAGAATGGAGTCTCTCTCTCTGCTGCCTGATCATGCGAGTCGCTTCCATCTGCCATATTCTTCTGCCATAATGTTCAGCCTCACTTGGAGCCCTGAGGAATGGAGCCTGCTATCCATGGGCTGAGACCTCTAAAACCATGGGCCCCCAAATAACCCTTTCCTCCTCTACAATTGTTCTAGTCAGATCTTATAGTCACAGCAGCAAAAACGCTTACTAAAACAGGACTGCTTGGGTTTATGAAACATTCAAATTCTGACAAGGCTCATTCTTCCTTTTTTGACCTTCAAACTCAAAATCAACATGATTTGAGAGTAGACATGAAAAAAAGCCAGGCTCCAGTTTCTGCTGAGGCTTCAATTGCTGAGCAGTTCTCAAAGAATTAATTAGCTTGTTGGATTTACCTCCTATACCTCCATGAGATAGGGGATCAGGTCAGAGTCCAACTCATGGGCACCAAGGGAGGGCTTCATAGATTAGGTTCAGTCAAGTATCATAACTGAGCCCAAGCATGTGTACAGCTCTAAATCCTAGACTCCCTTTGCTGCAAAGCCCATGAGGTTAATCTCAAAGCACAGCAATGACCAGCATTGTGCACTCGGGCAGCCACTGCACAAGAATTTCTGCCAAATAAAAAAGGGTCAGAGATTATCTCACCCATATATATCATCAGCACCAGGGACTCATGTTCCAACAACAGCATACTTGTCAACTGCAGGCTCACAAAATGCCTCCAGCAACCCTCCAAACCTGTTATAAGGCTTCTTTCTTTGCAAAAGACTTGAAACCTCAGGGAAGGAGATTCCCTATAAGGAAATTCCCCCTCAGGAGAAATCCATTACCTGAGACTGCATGGTCAAGTTACAAGGACACATGCATATTGTGAACCAATTACCTTTGGATGTTCTCAGAGCTTCTTTATTCCTCTCTAAACCTAATGTAGCAGAGTGACCCTTTGGGAAATGGGCTAGCAACCACGCGAGTGCAGAGGTCAGATGCAGGCCCCATAAATCCTTCAGAAAGACCAGGCTTCAAAGCCTTCGAACCCACATCAAGGATCTGTGAGCTCACACTTGCTCATACGTGGTCTCAGCACTCCAAGCAGCGGAGGGCAGTTTGCAATCTTCTCACAACACCAGTCCTCCTGTTCTGAGTTTTATCAAATGTCCACTTGTTTTTAAATGCACATTAGCAACTTCTTGTTCACATGAGTCTATGAAAGAAACGGGAGTGGTCAAGGCTGCCTCTGTACTTCATCAGTGTGGCCACAACTCCCACGAAAAGAAAACAACTCAGGATTCTATGGTCCTCGCAAAGCAGAACTTTTCCTTAGTTAAATTCTTTATATTCACTAAAAGCAGAAGCATAAAGAAATATTTACGCTTCTCTTTAAAGACTAAATGGGAAAGCACTTTTGAGATTTTAAAAGCAAAGATGGATGATCCATTGAGAGAGAAAAACTGATAGTTCAAAATTACCGTAATGGTTTCTGGGGAAAATGACCACTTTGGAGAAAATGTAATCACATATAGAAAAACACAAATTACTACACACAACAACTAAAAATATGGTGACTTTATTTTCACTTTTTTACAGTCCCTAGTATTGAATGTGATAAGAATTCTTATCTCTAAAAACACAAAAATATTTCAAGAAAGCATGTTACAAGATAGTACATATAAGCAATAGTTTGGCAGAATTTTATCAACTCTAGTAGTTATACTCCCAAAAAACACAAAATTTTAAAATTCAAAAATAACCATTAGCTTTATTTAACATATGTTACACCTTAACATTTAAAATACCATGCTCTAGTTAAATATTTCACCAACAACACTGTATACAAATAAAATATTACACAAAATATATTTAAGAAAATGTTTTGGTCTTGGATCTGAACAATAAATAAAAACACAGGCACTTCTACACTGAGACAGGGAAGCAATCACTACTCAGAATAATAATTTTGTATAAGCAACATGTGAAAATATGGCAAGAAAAGAATCCTGGAGTTTTAAACTGACAGACCATGTAAGAAAAGGTCTGCAACTTCAAACCTTTCACTTCAAGTTCAAAAGTCACTATGCTTCCTCATCCACAGTGAAAATTCACAAGCCCATATAGTTGTCAGGGGCAATTCAATTTCCAATTGGCCATTATGAACCATAATCATTATTTTCAAAAATACTAAAATCAGATCACTATTATGATACCACCTAGAAAACCAAACAGAAGAGAAATTAAACGCATTCTCTCCTCATCAAGATCTTAAGACCACACCAAGATAAACTGGATGTATCACATGAGTCTCATTTTGTAAAATTAACTGATTAAATTAACATATGAAAATACTGTTGGGGTGGCAGGAAATTTTGACTGAAGCCCATTTTTTAGATAATTTTAAAAATTCATCCAAATTTCATGAGAAGAAATGTAATTCCATTTCACAAAACCACTGAGTCATGAATACAAAGTCATGGTAGCCATTAGATTCATCAACACCTGAATTTCAGATAAATCAGTCATGATAATGGAAGTAAGAATAATATCATACAGCAGAGCAAAATAAAAATAACTTACAATGATCACATTCTAGGAACTTATGATTCCAGATGAGAAGATAATGACCACTAGCCAGTAGGAAAGATTAGAAGATAATGACCACTAGCCAGTAGGAAAGTTCAGAATCAATCATCCCACCAAATCCTGCATAAAAATTATCATCTTTTGCTTTCCCTAGTCACTCAAGTACCAAACTAAAGGGTTTGGAGGCCCTCCAATGGATACTACTTATAAAGGTAATTCTGATGGTTTAACATAGAAATTACCCTAATGTGAGAACACAGCAGGGGAACTAGGGAAGATACGTCTTTCTAGGAAAAATTAGCCTGTATATATTTTAGCATTTTAAATGAGCATTTTGCAACCGAGACCAAATATCAATCATCTCTTGAGGTTTTCTACTATGCACTAACATCAGATCTACATAAGAACAGATGTTATTCTTATTTTTCTCCTCAATATCAAATGTCCTGAAGCCTTTGTGTTTCTCTGGAACGAGGCCGAGTTTCTGAAGGCACATTCCAGTATAAACATCATCAATGGGGTAGAGATGGACCCGGTCAGTTACATTGTAGAGCCTCAGGGCCAGGTGGCCAGAGTAGAGGAACCCACCTCCCCCTGCATAAGGTGGGTAGACCCCAGAGAAAACCACCTCTGGGATGTAGTACTTCAGTTTCTTGTCTCGATGAGGACCAGCATTGTGGATCACATCACCTATAAACAAATCTTTGGCTTTGTGCTTGGGAAAGCTATTCAAGTAATTCAGGATGTGATGAGTGTTCACAAAAACGTCGTCATCGCCCTTGAAAACGAACTCAGTGTCTGGGCAGGAAGTGCTCACCCACCTGAGAAACAGCACTTCCTTTAGAGACAAGTTGAAGAAAGTGTCTCTATAGTTCCACATAAGAATGTCTTGGTGCTTCTCGCTCTCAAATTTCAGCATGTCGGAAAGGTCGGGGTGGTTGTCTTCTGGGGGAGTCTGGCCCAGCAAGAAGACTCGCACCACTGTCTGGTTCCCCTCGTTGGTTTCTCTGCCCCAGGACTCCCGAATTGCTTGCCTTCTGGCGAAATGTGGAGTGAGAGACTTAATTGCCAGCAATAAGAAGGGTTTCTTTGCACATTTATTCGGTTGATCTATAAGCAGTGAGTAATTTCGACATCTCAAATACAGGAGAAAGTCTTTAAATCTGTCCGGCAAATTGTTAAAATCTGTCACAACTGACATGACCCTCAGGTCAGGTTCACAATAATTCAGATGGCTTGTATTCGACGACCCGTATACATCCCCGGTCTGGTTGGCCAACATGTTCAAAATGGGATTGTACCGTTTGTTCAGCTTTTCTTGTTCTCTGTTCCAGTATGCCTGGGGAGGTAAGCTAGATATCTTCCAGAACTTTTCTTTGGGTATTATTACTTCCCCCTTCCCATGTTTTTCTTGGCTGCTGCTTTTGGAGACTTCCACAATCAAATAAATGAAGGCATTTGCCATCATCAGGATACCCAACAACTTTATTCTTCGACGTCCAACACTCATTTCTCATATCTGGAATAAAGGGCAAGGAAGAATTACATTAATTAGATAATTACGAGTTTGCAGTTGCATGTTCATTTTAATTCTTCTTACTTGCCTTTTTGTCTCCCCAGGAAGAATGGTTCCAAATAAGGACTCTAGACTTGCTAGCTCTGGCTCAAATGATGGCCCTTCTTCTCTAGCTTTATGACTTTTGGCAAATGGTATAATAACTGATGTCTCAGTTTCTCCATATGTGCAGTGGGGATAATAATCATGATGGGCACTATGCAAGTGATGATTAAAATCACTGTTGTTTTAGACACCCAGAAAGCAGAGAAAAGGGTTATTAGATAACCATCTGGGTGTTCAACCTCTTTGCTTATGAGGGCTACATACAAATCAACTGCCAAATGATTTGCCTATAATTCATAATAAATATATTTCATATTGTGATACAATACAAGCACACACTTATTATTATTTTGGCAGTACTGGGGATTGAACTCGGGGGGTGCTTTATCAATGAACTATATCCACAGTTCTTTTTATTTATTTATTTTTAAATGTTGAGACAGACTGCTGACAGGCTTGCTAAATTGCTGGGGTTGCCTTCAAACTTGTGATCCTCCTGCCTCAGCCTCCTGAGTAGCTTATAGGTGCTACTGTGTCCAGCCATATTTTGTGCTACACTGTATACCACGCATCATATACTCTAAATTTCAATTTTAAAAAAGTGCTGGTCCCTTAATTATTTCCATTTCATATTCACCATTTTATAGACAAGGAAACTGAGGTAGAGAGATTAAGATGCCTAATAGAGGTAGGAAGTGCAAGACACCGTGTATTCCACTGTGCATTAACCACACTGTGTATTCTGAGTAATAAAAGGAAAAAAAAGACTCAACAACTTTATCCCAATAACCAAAAACTGGGAACAAACCAAATATCAACAGGTGAAGAGGTTATCAAATCATGGCATATTCATGCAATGGAATATCCATCAGCAATAAAAAGGAAATAATTATTACCAGCAACATTACATTTTGAATGAAAGCCAGACCCCCAAATTTCAATTTTTTCTATTAACTTTAAGAACAGGCAAAACCAATCTAGGCCCTAGATCCAAATGTGAAGGAAGTGGGGGCCTGGGGAGGGGAAAAGGAACTTCCTGGAATCCAAATAAGTACTCTGTACGTGCTGCTCTGGGTGAGGGCTTTTAAGATGAGTCCATCTGTCAAAGCTCAAGACCTCAATTGTGTATGGCAAAAAGCAAATGCAAATGACATTTTAGTGAAGCATGAAAGGATTTCAGGCTGTGGGTAACAGAGGAACAAACAAAGAGTAAGGAAATGTTTTCTAGGGACAACTCCAAGATTCTAATACCACCACAACAGATGACCTGCACAAGAACAACTATTTAGACAAGCTTGACATTAAAAGAAAACCCAAAAAAGTGGAATAGCAAAACACTCTGAAGAGCTATTAGGCTTTTCTTACCAGGTCAATTCTACAACTGGGAACTTATCCTAGAGCACTGTCACTATTAATTCCCATTTTATACCCGAGGAAACAAATTTAGAGCAGTTAGGGCTAGGCTGGAATCTCAGCCAATGCCATTGGATTTCAATGGTAGTCACTCTTCTCCAAAAACTTATAAAACAAAGTGGTCTGACTATTTTAATCAAGAGCAGTATTTACTTTTTAAAAATAGAAGTGGATTTTTAAGTTCACTGGGTTCGAACAGTCAAGGAGAAAGAACATTTGCCATGCTGAGAATGCTGTGAAACTATGATATGTTGAACATCCCAGATCAGATTCACTGGAATTCACAGCTCTTTTGTTTCTCCTAAGATCTA
Source organism: Glaucomys volans (assembly GCA_020662805.1). Classification (NCBI taxonomy): domain Eukaryota; kingdom Metazoa; phylum Chordata; class Mammalia; order Rodentia; family Sciuridae; genus Glaucomys; species Glaucomys volans. Next base: position 178,033 of record JAJEJO010003785.1, on the reverse strand, counting down.
TCTAGTAGATTTTAACCAAGTAGATTGCATTTACTACTGCAAGAGCTTCAACTGTTGATACAGCCAGACCTGCAGTCAGGCCCTCCACAACCACAAGTCAAAGATATTAAAAGAAGAAAAAAAAAACTGCACCTGTATTGAACATGTATGGACTTTTCCCCTTTATCATTCTTCCCTAAAAACAAAACAAAATAAAACAAAAAACAAAAAAACAGTATATGGCTATTTAAATAACATTTAGACAGTACTGGGTATTTTAAATAATCCATATACTAGGTTGTACATATATACTAATGCCATTTTATATAAGGGACTTGAGTATCCATGAATTCTGGTATCCACAGGAGTCCTGGAACTAAATCTCTGTGGACACCAAGAAATGACTCTCAGTAAAAGGGTTTGGTATAATGATGATGATGATGATGATGTTTGTTTTTAAGAGATGGATGCTATGCTGCCCAGGCCCAGCCCACATTCCGGGGCTCAAGCAATCCTCCCAAGTAGCTGGAGTCACAGGTGGGCACCACTGGAACCAGCCCTTACCTTACACCTCCAACTTCCTAAAGCCTTTGCACATCTAAAGAGAGTAAAGGAAGAGAAAGTGACAGAGGTTCCTCAGCTCACTAAAGAAAGCAGCCTCCCATCACCATTCCATGTTCCCTGATCACCCAGTCACTACTCACTTCTATCCGTCCAAAATCCTGCCACTGAGCCAGTAAATAAAGGAGTGGGCACCTTCTGCTTCCTTCCAAAGAAGGAAATCAAAATACATTTCTTACATCTTACAGTTCAGGCACATAGCCTGAATAACATCAAACTGTCCTTATCTAAATTACAGAACCACACCTCAGGTTGGCTGCTTTCAAATGAGTTTTTCAGCACATCTTAGGAGCTCCCCGCAGGTCAGAGTCTGGTACATCTCAGGCACTCTCAACTCCTGTGCTACAAAGGTGTGAGGGCTCCAATGGACACAATGCACTTGCATGGTATCCGATGCAGATCAAGAACTAGTCATCTATTTTAGCAAATAAATCATAGATACATTAAGGGGTTTTGTTGGTTTTTAATTTCCAGACTTGAGACAAAATACTTTTCAAAAATAAATGGTTCTCTCCAAATTGGAACAGTTCTCCAAATGTAAAAGCAGTCCTTGAACCTAGGCTGAGAGAAAAATAACAAGGAAAAATGGAGAAAAACTATAAGAAAAAAGATCTGGAAAGATACTCAGGTCGGAAAAGTGGGAGGATAACCAAAACCCATTATGAATGGCTAAGTAAGTACCAGGCATAAGCTTACAATTCAGTAAAGGAATTGACACATCAAAAGACAATTTCTGAAATTTCTAAAGTAAAAGCTGACAGAAGAAGAAAGGGAGGTAACAATACTTTACATAGCAGGCTGTGAGCTTCCAGAGCTAACTCTTCTAGAAAAAGATGTAAGTGAATAGCATGGAAAAATGCAGATAAGTTAATAGTTATGCATCCAGGTTGTGAGGGAAGCCACGGATGCCTGGAAGACAGCCATAACTATGTAACATTTCCATCACGAAAGCTCCAACCCTTCTTTTGAGAATACTTTAAGGAATATGTTAGTCTTGCAGACACTGGCCAACACCTCCAACTTTATCAGCTACAATTCAGACTTGTATTTCCTCAGTCAACACCCAGTTGAGATAAGAGCCCTCATGTCACCTCAACTGAAGACAGGTCTTATGGCTGGCTGTCTAAGGAAAACCATCCTCATCCTGTACTTGCTCAAGACCTCCAGCTGGCTGAGCATCTTCTTGCCCATTTGGACCCCCTCCAGGAACTGACAGGATGCCACTTTACCAGTGAGAAAAATGAAGACTCAGGGGAGGGGCAGGAAGGGATTTGCCTGAGTGTGACACAGGAACTAAGAGGCAAGGATGAAGCATGGCCTCCTTCTGGCTCCGAATGCAGGGCTGTCTGCATGTCTTCCTTTCTCTACAAGGCACAAACACATTCTGTAAACCTAGCCCAGGTCTACAGTCTTAGGGACTGGCTCTAGACTGAAAATACCCAAGCTATGGGGTCATGTACATCTGACAGTCGCCAAGAATCTTCAAAGGAAGGGAAATAGGAGCACCTATGAGATCCTGCCCCTTCAAACAATGGGCCAGCCTTTCTTTGAACAGCCTTGGGGCCACTCTTCCCATTACTTGCCAAAGAGTATTTTTTGCCAACCTACTGAGGAGGAATGATGCAAAAACCAAGATTCTCAACTGCATAGTTCCTTAAGGTTGCATCTTTCACTTGTGACCTGGGCACAGACTCTTGCATAAGAACTCTGCTTTTGACTCTTACAACAGACTGAAGAGGAGATGATAAAGCAATGACTCCCATAAAAACATCTGTGGGAAAAAGCTCAATATCTTAACTAAATATTCCCACTGCAGACATAAAGCCTGATTCTGTAACCTTTTTTGAGCAGGAAGTTACATTGCTCAAAAAGAATTTGAGGAAGAACTACTTCTCCCAAAGCTAGGGAAAATGGCATAAACCTTCGCTGTGAAACACAGAATTTTTATAATAATAGAAACAGAAGAAATTCCCATATGCAAAACAAAACAAACAAAAAACTTTAGCTCTTTACTTTGTCCCCAACAGGGGAGAAACAGTTTTCAAACTTCTAACAAGTGTTGATTTTGTTTAATGAAAAACAACTTCTTTATTTTGCAACTAAAATATTTAGAAAGGAATGTAGAAACAGGGAAAATGTTAGCTGAAAATGGATTACAAAACAGAATGGATGTTATGCTTCAAATTATGTGAACATCCAGATAAAATGCCACACACAACAGAACTGGTTTGTTCAGGGAACTAGGACTAGAGGCTGTTTCAATGTCCTTGAATCTGCCACACCACCTTTCCTCCAAGCAGCCCCTACAGCACACCTGGAGACTGCCCAGGGAAGGAAGCTCAGCACAGGGGCCCAGATGCCGGGCTCCCACCTCCGCAGCCCGTCTCCAGCCTGTCCACAGCTGCAGAGTGCCACATGCACTGCCTCACCAACCTGACCCCAGCGGTGGTTCAGAGAGGCTGTCATTACCCTGCTCCAAATCCCCTGCACCCCTCACATGCGACACACCATCTATCAGAAAGGATTCCTAGACAGAAGAGGACCATGTGAACACATGTACCGTGTTTTAATAAATATGGACCAAGCACCAGCAATCTTACTACTCTAAACACTCCTCCACGCACCTTGCAGATGGGGAAGAGACTGCAGCACAAGAGAATGACAAAATTTGCCCATTGTCACACAGCTGGTAAATGTTAGGCCAGAATTCAAACCCAAGCAAAATGATCCCAGAGTCTGAGTTTTAAACCATAATGCAAGTGAATCCTGATGCACAGGCTTAGGATGAAAGGAACTTAAGGGATGCTAGTTTTATTTTCAGTGGTTAATCTTCTTAGAATCATTATTTTAAAAGCTTTATATTTATACATTTTAACCCACTAAACCACCATGAAGCAAAATCAGATATGGGAGGCAGGGATGCCCTAAGTAACACTTATTGAATTATTACTCAGGCAAAAGGCAGTCACCTCTCCTCTCATAAAGGAGGAAAATGGGAATCTTGGTTTCCTAGCCAGGAAGCAAGGGGAGGATCTGAGCCCAGGCAGTCTGCCCCAGACTGCTACATATTGCACGGGAACATGGGGAAGATAATCAAACTGTGAGAACAGACGGTGATACCTGCAGCCTTCTCCGTGACCTCAGGGAAGCCAATTTCTCAAGACCTTAGTTTCCTGATTAAGGAGCTGTTTTTATTTTTTTTTCCCCTCCCATATAAAACTATGGTTGTCAAAAACATCAATTTTTCTAGTCTCCTGTTGTTTTATCAACTTGCAGCTGTGCTTCTCCTCCCCCAGGGCTTCCTCCCACCCAGTTACAGAAGGTGACCAATGCTACCAGCTACCATTTTCAGTTGGTTTAACTCCAGCTGAGAGCACATGCCTTCAGTTACTCAGACTTGAATTTTTTTAGGACCCCAAAATACTGAAACAATTCTCATGCTTCGTGCATAGACACTAGACTGGAAATCACTGAACTGGATGATCCTAAGAGGTTTCTTACAGACCTGAAAGATCTATAAACACGGAGGCAAAGTCCTGGCCAGCAGATGTGAATGTGACCAGGTGGCCACCCATCGTCCATTCTCATAGAACCCTGAGGCAGGAACTAGCCTCCCCCAACAAGGGGCTCCGGCAAATAACATACCCAAGCCAGACCTAAAGCCTGGGCACCAAGATGCCCTGTACTACCCTCAGCACCAAGGTGGTATGGTGACCTTAAATATTCCCCAAAGGCCCATGTGCTAAAGGCTGGGTCACCTTCAGCATGCTACTGGGAAGTGGGAATCTTTAATCTTCCTGGCCACCATGAGGTAAGCAGTTTCCTGTGACACACTCCCACCACGACGGACTCTGTCACCACAGGCCCAAAAGCAGCAGGGCCAAGTGACTCTGGACTAAAACCTCTGACATCATAAGCAAATAAACCTTTCCTCCTTTAAGCTGATTTATCTCAGGGTTTTGTTAGAGAGCTATAACTCCAATCAACACACAGGTTAAGGATTTTTTAAAAAGCAGAACCTTCTTGTAATCATGCAATAAAATGACCGGACACTTCCACCCTATCAGGCTGAGACAAGGAGGCTGGAAACCCAAACTTGTGACTCAACCCCAGGAGAGTCTGATTGAGCAGCCTCCATGTCTAGAGGGTCTTGTTTCCTGCTCACTCTTCTGCTCAAACCCAATCCCCAAATTCTCAGAAAGTGGCAGCCCAGGCCCACTGCCACACGATAAGGGCAGAGAACCAGTATATCCTTGTGCCTGCCCCTGCTCTGGGGGCCTGGCAAGAGTGGTTTCCCTAAATCTTCACCTCCCAGGCTGCTCCATCTGTTGCCTGCTCTTTGCCAACCCTTTCCAGGTTCTGCTCAGATAAACAGAGACAGTTTGCAGCTAAGTGGTTCTGGGGGAGAGAACAGCTTCCAACACTCATGGCAGATGGTGGGGTGATGAGGATTCGAGCACAGAGGCTCAGTGGTACCAGAAGGGCTGGGCCATACCTAGAGCTTGTTTGGAGCAAGAGGACTAGTCTGGGTTCCTGCCAGTGCTAGCACAGGAAGCCCCAAGACTCCCCTACTCCTCACTGAGAGGCTGGCACTAGGCTGTGTCTGACTGCTTTCTGGTCTATAAATTACAGAATAACTATAGGCTAAATTTAAGGAATTTGGTTTCTAGTCATTAGTTTTACCCTTCAGGTCCAAAATTAAAAGGGAAAAGTACTTCTAATGGATCTGTTCACCTACACTTCCCCACAGGCAACACTAACAGATCAAAGTGTCTGGCAGGCTGTGTTCTGGTTCACATTGATTACAACTCCCTCAAAGTCCAGCACGGCTGATTTGCTCAAATGGTATTTATCATTTAAAATGAAATTAATCACAAGGTGGAGGTGGAGCTCAATGGTACAGCACTTGCCTAGCATGCATTAGGTGCTGGGTTCAATTCCCTGTACCAAGAAAACAAAACAAATAAAGCAAGATTCTCTTTTCCAAATAAACAAGTATGGAAATTTCAGAAAAGAGGGAGGTAAAGAAATGATGACAAGGAGGCCATCGTGCCCTGCCTTTAATAAAACTGAAAGGGTTTTAGGTCCTCAGTGGAAAGATTATGTAATTTAAAAACAAGGCTAGCAGATGTTTGAGGATGGAGATGTCCCAGATCCAACTTCAGTCTGGAAAACCAGTCTGGCATCTGCTGTCAGATCAACCAGTCAAATTCTCTGATTATGCTTCCTACTACCTCTGTGACCTTAGGCAAGTTGCTTGACCTCGCTGACCCTCAGTTTGCTCATTTGTGAATTGGGGATGATATAACCTACCATACCACTGTGACATCTGTAACCTGTCATTCACTGTGCCACACATTCAATATTCTTTTCTCCAGAGTTCTGCTTCCTCCACCAAACAATAAATGACAGCACATAATTCAAGTTTTATCCTTCACTGCCTCTTGAATAAATTTTCTTTCTAGAAACTCATCCATCCACTGCCATAAAATATCACCTCCAAAATACTCACAGTGGACACACCTAATTCCAGATCTTAGCTTCTGAATGCCTCGTGGCAGGGAGGCATCCCTCCTTTCTTCATGGGTCAAGTTCCTGGGCATATGGATGAAAACCCCAGCAGTGCTTTGAACTGCTTCTTCCCCCTGATTTTCACATTCAACCAAGACCAGGCCCATGTTCCCACCTCTGCAACATCACTCATACCTCCTCCTCACCTCTCCTCTATTCAGTTCAGGCTCTGCCACCACCCACAAGCCTAAAGCCTTGCTGCCCACTGTGTTCATAATGTGCCCATTCCCCACTCATCAGTCTTTGTCCCCTGCACATACCCTCCCTGCTCAAGCTGCCCGCCCAGCATGGTCAGCCAACACCACAGCTACTGCTCCCTGCAGCCTAACTTTACTTCCATGTGTCTGCTAGAATATCTCTCTTCACTCCCAGGGCTTGGGCTCAGGGTCCCATCGCTGCTTCTCCTCCAAGAGATGATCTGCCCAAAGAGGTGTCCAGCCTAAGCACCAGCCCTGCCTCCAAGGGTGTCCTCTCCAGCTCAGGTTGGCCCACACCCAGGCAGCTGCCATGATCAAGGTCTTCACCCTGCACCACCATGACACTACAGCACATGGCACTCAGCATTTGCTGAAGGAACAGATATGCCAGTCACCAGGTCAAGGTCATTGAACATTATGAGTACTAAGGAGAAAACAGATCAATTAAAATATACATGCTTTCTCCAAAAACAATGTGGAAAATCACTCATGTGGGTTGATGAAGTACACATACATATGATACAAATCCATCTCACTTGATTTAGTACTAAAAGACAATAAAATTTTTTTTGAAGGATTCTCTAGAGTTAGGATACGTAACAGTTTCAGAAGCAGTGAGTTCATGTTGGACCTAAGGGGATGGGGGTGAGATCTTTTTTTTTTTTTCTTTTTTTTTTTTTTTAATTTATTTTTTTTTATTGAACACAAATGGAGTACAGCTATTGTTTCACTGGTTGTACACAAAGTAGAGTCACACCATCTGTGCGCTCATGCATTTACACAGGGCAATGGTATCTGTCACACACTCTGTTATTAATTTTACTCCCCACCCACCCCCACCCCTCCCTTCCCTCTAAGTACAGAACACTAAAGAAAGAAGTTAAAGAGCATCTGAGAAGATGGAAAGATCTCCCATGTTCTTGGATAGGCAGAATTAATATTGTCAAAATGGCCATACTTCCAAAAATGCTATACAAATTCAATGCAATTCCAATTAAAATCCCAATGACGGACCTCATAGAAATAGA
>JAJEJO010003785.1:127697-170237 GCA_020662805.1 Glaucomys volans | reverse complement strand
TTCTGTCAAAATGTTATTGTATTGTTAGAACTACCTTTCATTTTGACCCTTGAAAATTTAATGACAATTTATTAAAGGTATAAAATAGACATATTTTAAAGACTTAGTATGGAAAAAATGTTAGAAATCTAATAATTTACATATATATACACACACATGTACATACATATGTTTTTTCCACATGGAAATAAATACTGTAGGTATGTTGGGTTAAATATATTAACCTTTTCCCTCTTTTTTATTATGTGAATGCCAGAAAATTTAAATTACATAAGGGGATATATATCTCTATTGAATACTGTTGTTCTAGAGAATACTTTGAAGATATTACAATGATGATGATAAAAACTAAGTAGCAAAGTAAAAATGTTTATGGAACATGAACATTCAGTGTCCTTTAAAATTGTGTATACTAAATCAATGGTTAAAAAAGACTACAAGGGAATACATTAAAAGTAAAAATGGTTAAATTTGGGTAGGAAGATTATGGATGCTTCTAATAAATTTTATTCTTAAAATTTGGTGATATGGTTAATTACTCTTCCCATAAACGTTGTTTAAAGGATAAAAGTATTTTGTTTATTTGAAGTAAATCTCTACATAAGCAGGAGATGTTTATAAACAGTGAGAAGCTAAATTCAATAAACAAGAGTGAATGTAGACAAACAACTGGGAGTAAGGCTACATCTTTTAGTAGACAGAAGGCTCAAAAAGAAACAAACTAAATATAAAATTAGACTTTAGTAAGGATAAAACACTGTTTATAGAAGCAAAAAGAAGAATAAAGACGTGTGGAAAAAAAATTGGACAACCAGAGAGCCCCACCAAGCCCAGACAAGCACTGATGAAGGACTGAGAATACCAGATGCCTATGTCTCAAGATGTACACTGTTGTCTGTTTTAAGGAACATAATTAGCCTGTTTTCTGTGCAATAATAACACTAGTCAGAGAACAGGGTTGAGAGAATGAATAAATGAGAAAAAAACAAAAACAAAAACAAAAACAAATAGCAACAACCAAATAGCATATTTTCCTTCTCCTAATGGATCCTACATGTTTTCTGAGTCTTCGAGAGAGTGTAAAACAGATTCTTTGCAGGAGTGGGAGGATCTAATATGAGTTATGACAAAGCATAGTTTCTATCTGCTTGTAAGGAAAATACTGGCTTTGACAATCACTAAGACAATTACATTATCATGATACGCAGTTTTATATGAATGACAGCAGCAGAATTACTAAATGAAAGCTAAAACAAATATACTAGAGAATGATGTGAAGTTTGTCACCACTGATTGCAATGCATCAAAAGAACGGAAGAGAATAAGTCACCTGTGTCTTCCTGCCTGTGTAGCTCCTTTTGGGAGCAAAAATGAAAATCTCCTATTCCACACATATTTCAATCTTTTTAAGAATTAAAATTGCAACCTCAAGTATAAACGAAGAACTCAGATTTCTCCTATCTCATGTAAGTCCCTCAGAAAATGCAATTCCAATTAAAATCCCAATGACGGACCTCATAGAAATAGAGCAAGCAATCATGAAATTCATTTGGAGGAATAAGAGACCCAGAATTGCTAAAGCTATCCTTAGCAAGAAGAGTGAAGCAGGGGGTTTCACAATACCAGACCTCCAACTATATTACAGAGCAATAGTGATAAAAACAGCATGGTATTGGTACCAAAATAGACAGGTAGATGAATGGTACAGAATAGAGGACACAGAGACAAACCCAAATAAGTACAGGTATCTCATACTTGACAAAGGGGGTGAGATCTTAAGAGTAAACTAGGGTGCAAAGTGCAGCCACCACCATCCTGTTTCCCCCAGTCAGGCCCACACCTACCAAAGGCTACATGACACACATGCTCTTCCTGAGCTTCCCAAGCACAGGAACACAGGTGTGTGGGAGTCAGCAGTGCTCCCCTGATAAAGGCTCCACCTCCCTTCACAGCAGATCGGAGCCACTCCCCACCACATTCCAAAATGGGGAGGCCTCCACCTCTTTCCTGATCAGGGCCAAAACTCCAACAATTGTCATCTACAAGGCCATGACAGCAGAGGAATGTGGAGAGTCTGCCTAAGGCAAGGAATCAAGGGCATCTACTTGCTAAGGTGGAACAGTAACTTTGGAAAAGAAATGCTGCAATGCAGGCAGTCCCTTCCTGGTGAGATTGAAGCCCTTGTTAAGAATCTGTACATGGCACGGGCACTGCTTCCCTTCTGACCTCTGGGACCTTAGTATAAGCATGTATAGCCTGGCAGGTTCTCAGAAAACCCTCTAAAGACTTCTCTCCAATTCAGCCTTCTGCTTGCTTAGTGGAACAGCATGGGATGCTTTACATTCTGGGTCCAACCAGGAGACAGCAATTTAAGTAAGGGAAGCTTCACACAAAGAACATGGTAACTGAGTAACTGCAAAGATGGAGTAAGAATCTAAAGGATGGTCTGGGACAGATGAAAAGTGCCCCAAAAGAACAAATTTGGAAAAGGGGGGGTTGTACTGGTTTGTTGAAAAAGGTATAGATGGCAGAAGGTTCCTGGTACCCAGGTCAGAGACAGCCCACAGTCACCAGGAAAAGCAGGGACCACCATCTGCGGTGTGGGCAAGCAAGGCTGTGGGGTGGCATGAGTGGGTGTGCAGGAGCGGGGCACACATAGGGAATCTTGGTTGCAGCTCGAACTGGGAACTGAGGAGGAGCTCCCTGTACAGGAGCTCGGCATATCAGCATACAGCAGGGCACAGCAACTTAAGAGAATGCTCAGGAGAACAAGTAGATGGCCAGTCCCTACATGGCCAGGACCCATGGGGCACCATGGGTGCTCATAAATGGCAGCTGAGGAGCAGTGATCAGGGATGGGCCCAGGCTGCTCTGTCTCCCAGTCTCACCACTGCTGCCATAGAAAGAAGCAGAGCAGCCCAATGGTGCTGGTGAAAGCTGTGCCCTGGAGGCACCAAGCATGCAAGGACCACAACAGGCTCTCCAGGAAGCCAGATTCACCATGGACACACAGACACTGGGCTCAGGAAAGACAAGTTCCTTCCTCCTGTGAGGAAGAACCCTCAATTTATAGAAGGGCCCATATGTCCATTTTCAGAGATCAGGCAATAGCAGGTGACTTTGGAACAGAGGAGTAATAATTGAAGAACTGGCACAAGTTGTAGATCACTATTATCTCTAACCATAAACAATTCAAGTCTGGAGTTGAAGGGAAAGTATATAAAACATGCTTCCTGTACAATGAATGGGAAGAAAAGCAATAAATACACAATAGTGTTTAGCTGATACCAGGAGACAAAGCAAGATATAAATGGGGCTTGCAACAGGACAGATTCCAGAAATGTGAGAAAAGAACAGGGGATGAGATAAGGGTTTAGGATAGAGACATATACTGAGTCTTAAAGGAAATATCCTTGAGCCACCAAGATGCAGAAAGCAGTTCTAAATCTTGAGCAAGAGGCCCTTAGCCCATGCCCTTGTAAAATGAGGGAGGTGTGCAGGGCAGGGAAAATGGGCATGAAGTTGTGCAGATCCACTTCCAGTCTGGCCCTGATACCATCCTTCTATAAATATTGAACTCCCAGGTCAAGGCAGGGCTTCTCACACTCGAGAGAGCCTGCATTCTCTTGAATGTGTATCTACTTTCTTATGGGAACTCCTGGGACCCTTCTCTGGAGACATCTCTTGTTCCATGACAGGGAAGAGGTGGGCTAGCAGCATGGCATCAGCAGGCAGAAATCGACACAGCCAGTTCATGGGCACATGGGTTCTGAGGCCACCAGGGAGAGGGTGGAAAGGAGCTGGTACCCTGGGTCTGTCCACTAGGAAGAGGATGAGCCCTGCTGACAGCTAAGATGAAAAATGCAGTGCTGTAGAGATAGTTCAAACATGCTTCTATCACATCTCCTCTGCAAAAGAAAGAGACCTGACTGCATTACACAGCAATATGAAATAAGGGGGAAATGAAGGACTCCAGTCGGATGTCCATGATGATCACAAACATAGTGGGCTTTTAGCTTCTCCTAGACTTCACTTCTAGAAAGCAGACTCAGAGCAGAGGTCTGGCTGGCCCCCTGTCATCACATGCGCACAGCACTGCCCACAGCACACAGGAACATTTGGTCTGCCTCACCAACTGCTGACCAATGGGCCTGAGTTTTCCTTACTTTGCCTATAACAGAATAAAAAGTGACAAACTCACTCCCATGTATGTCTTAGAAATATCATGTGAACACTGCCTCTGGAAGAACCACAGAGGGAACACAACCTGTTGAAGTCATGTAACATCTAACTGAGGGATTCCCCGCATCCTCCCCCTTACTCCCCCCACAATAAGAAAAGCCAAACTGATTTACCCTCTCATCATACCCCCAAGAGCATGATGTCATCAACACTGACAGTGGACATTGTCTTTAAATCTTTACTACATTAAAACAGAAAAACAAAAACACCTCCCTGTTTTAATCTTTCCACAGGCTTCCTGATTTTCCTATTCCACATGCACTTTGCCCATTTTTCCTACGTCAGGGTGTTCCCATCTCATTCCATCTTCACAATGAGCTAAAAAAAGATGAAGCAGAGAGTTTGAGGTCACAGAGCTAATCTGGGTGGAACAAGAGTTGGGCTTTGGACCCGACGAAGTCCACCCTCCAGTCCACCCTTGTGCTCTTCCTACCACCAGCACTGCAGTGCTCAGAGAGGACTTCAAGGATTCCCAAGCAAAACTGCACTTCCTAAAAATAATTAAGGACCTGAAATCAGCAGCATTTATTGGATACATTTAAGCAAATCCAAGGAAGGTCAGGGAATTTTGAAGGTCTTAAAAACATCAAATTGAGGGACTGAGGTTGTAGCTCAGTGGCAGAGCACTTGGCTAGCACATGTGAGGCACTGGGTTCCATCCTTAGCACCACATAAAAATAAATAAAAAAAAAAAATTTAAAAACCAAGACATCAATTTGAGAAAGGAATAGTGTAGACAAAATGGCCACTTGGGTACTCTCCCTAAACTGAGGTGTCCTCCCTGGTCTGGTAACACAGGCACCTTCCATACCTAGGGTAGAATCCTTGCAGATGTTTTGTGATTCATGGTTACATTTGATTAGCGAGTTATTTATCCATACTAAAGAATGGGAGATTGGCAAGGGCTTAAAACACATCCAGGCAGAGCCTTCTGTCTGAGTTGTTTACACAGAAGAGAAAATCTGCCTCCACTCCCCTCCAGCATACAGCCTGAGGAAGAAGCCCTTACAGCCTGCTGCTCTTCTGCTCTGAAAGAACACTCAGCCAGCCAGGGACAGAGGAGGTGACTGAGGAACCAGTGCTAACCACAAACTGGACAATCTCACTCTCTTAATTCCAACAACATTCATGTGCACTCCACACATGACTCATATCCCAATTTCATTACCAGAAAAAAAGTCATAAAAGTTTCATTTCCAAGACCAAACAGATCACCTGCTCCAACAAACTCACTTAGAGATGAGGAGACCAAGGTCCCTAGGGATAAAAAGCTGTGCCTGGGGTGCCATAGAAAGGAGAAGCAGGACTGTCACTTCCCAAGGATACTATGAGACCTGTAGTGACAATTATTAATGACGGTCTTTTTCCACAGTCTACAACTTTAATTCTAGGTCATCAACATAAAAAACAAAAAGCCCATTGGCCCCACACCTCCACTTATCCCAACCTGGATTGGGTTCACTTTTATTACTTCCTCCTCCTTGCTACTACAACACCTCACCCACATTTTCTGACCTATCGCTATGTGATAACATGTCAGACACACCACAGGATGCCCGGCTCTATCTCTACAGCATTTATCGTCTGCCACTCCAGACAAGAAAGACAAAGAAGGGGTGTGCCCGGTTCTATCTCTACAGCATTTATCGTCTGCCACTCCAGACAAGAAAGACAAAGAAGGGGTGAGGCAGTAAAGGAAGTAGGGCCTAAAGAAAACTCTTTATTCTTAAATCTTTTTGATTGAGAGTATTTTTTTTAATATTTTTTTAGTTGTCAATAGGCCTTTATTTTCATGTGGTGCTGAGGATCGAACCCAGTGCCTCACGCGTGCTAGGCAAGCGCTCTGCCACTGAGCCACAACCCCAGCAGTATTTAATACTGCACTAAATAATCATTTTTGAATAATTTCACACACAGGTCCTAATATCCAGCGCCCACCCACCCAGAAAGCAACCCTCCCTGGCCCAAACCTGGCCACCCCTGTCCACAAGATCATAAATGACTTTTCCAATTCCCGAGGTTTCTCCTCAATACCTTACCCATCAGGACTGTGTAAAGGTACCATGTCCAGGCAGTACGTCACCTAAAACCATCTCTCAGGAAACAGTCACATACAATTAAATTACTCTATAAACAAACATGGGCCCAAGGGATGGGGGAAGGGAGGAAGGAGGCAATTAAAAATTAATAAATATGCACATGCATAAATTGCAGTACTGGATTAGAAACAGATCCCATTATATAAACTGAGTTGTCAAGCTGACCTTATGTAATTGCTTCTGGAAATAAGTAGGCCATCAGCCCGGGCTTGGCAACCCTGGTATGCAGAGGTCTGGGGGTTGGGGAGGTAATGTGGCGCTTGCTAGGTGGGCTGCTCATAACTACAGACACACATACAGAACAGCTGGGGAAATCAATTAAGAAAGAATATTTTCACATAGGTATCAGAAAAGTGATTTAATGTACCAAAAAAATCAATTAATGACCAATTAGCAAAACTTACTTTTTAATTTTCAAAATGACATCATCATCTAGCATATAGTTCTACAGGCTGTGACAACTGACCACAAACATAAGTAAAAAATTTAGAGTCTAAACGAATCACATAACTGTTAGGTACTTGGACAACCAAATTCAACCTGCCATTTTCCATTACATAAAAAATCATCTACATCACTTCCAACAGGTATTATATGGACAAACTCAAAACAACCACTGTCCTTCACCAATTCTATTAAATTATACTTGGTAATTCTTGTCCCATGAAATACAGAGTGTGACAGCATCACCATAATATTCCTGCAATTAAAATGTTTATATTTGTATCCCTTCCAAAATAAAAATATAAGCTCTAAAAATAAGGAAAGCATTATGTGAACACCCTCCAACTAGGGATTGCATGAAACATATTAATAAATTGCCTTCTTTTGTAACTTTAATAAACATTTAAATTTACACCAATGACATTCATTGTGTTTATTTTAAGTAACTTAATAAATTGCCTTGGGAGGTCTCAATTTCTTGGCTATTAAGAGGAAGGATTTCAGTGACACATTTTCTTAAAAGAGAACATACCCTTGGTGGTGAAGGGGACACCAAGGAGCATAAGGGGCACAATTTCAGACTCTAGGACTCCTTGACTTACCCTGCCCACATGGAGTCTCTCAGAGGAACAGTCTTGAGATAGCTGCCTGACTCACGAAACTGCCATGAAAAATCTTATGTGCAAGGTCCCAGTTTTAATCCCTCACAACACACACACACACACATACACACACACACACCCATAAAGAACATTCTGTTAAACTGGCCTGTGCATAGATTTTTAAATGATGTATTAAAAAGGGGGAATTGACAGGAAGGTTGGCCAAGGATCTGACACCTTGGGAGAGGGAAATAATACAAGAAACGGGGTGGTGGTACCAGGGTCACTCCTTATAACAAGACAAATTAACAACTGCACACCTAGTCCCTACCCAGTCACTGTGCCAGGAAGTGTGCCAAAGACCCAAATGGGTACATTCTGTGAAGTGGTTACAAAGGTTTCTTTCTCTTACAGATAAGCAAATACTCCCAGAATGAGAAACGTGTCTGAGTTTCCCAGAAAACACAGGGAGGGTCAAGAACTGGGAACCAATGCCCCAACACCAGTAGGGAGCTGCAAGGTCAGGCACCTCATCCTCACTGAGGACTCTCACAAGGACCTGATCCTAAATCCAAGCATGGCAATCTCCAAGTCCCCTCCTGGCATCCTTCTGCACACAAGAACCCCTTAAAAACAACTTCTATCCTCCCCACCCATGCCTTAGATCAGGCTGGCTTCTCTCCGCTTCAAATGCCCTCTTTCTTGCTGCTTAATTCCATCCCTATCTTGAAGGCCCAGATTCAAATCTTGCCTCCCACTCTGTGAGGACTGGGGTAGTGCCCTGGGTTTAATGGATCTGCCCCTGGAAAGGAGCACGAGCATCTGGTCACTTGGAAACCACTCTCTGTACCAGCAATGCTTCACAAAGACCTGAGATCCAGGCCTGAAACCTACGGGAGACAGAACTACGTACCCCAACCTCAAGTGCCATACATGACCGACAGCAGATGCACCCAACCACCACATGCCAGGCACCACTCCTCACACACAGCGTCCCCTTCTCCAGGATCAGATTCCTTCCAATAGTGACATGTGACCCTGGGTGGCAAAAACAAGCCAAATAGCTCCTTCTCCCAGTTCCCATTTCTGATTCCTTCCCTGCCTCTTTTCCATTTTTTGAATGTTGGCTAAATTTCAACTAGTTACTGGTAGGTGTTTGAGCACTGTGGTTTCTAACTCATTTTTTAAAATATTAAAATAAATGATGTGAATTTAGAATACACAGCCTCCAAACAAATGACCTTCTGGCCTTTCATCTAAATATTCTATTAAAGGAAGGGGGTGGAGGAACCATTCAATCATTCAACCAAGACTTATGGCTACTTAGTTAAAGAAGGTGAAATAGTAACACAGCCTTCTCCCACCACCTGCCAAGAAAAACATGTATTGCCAAAATAAAAGAGATCATGTTGTTTGCTCAATATATGGGCACATTGCTGAGCAGCTAGGAAAGTGAGCCTCTTTTGCCAAGCAATTTAAATCACCTCGGTTCTCAGTACGTCTATGAATGTCACCATCACAAACTGTACACTACCACAAATGTGGAACCACCAGGACCAGTGCCTCGAATGTCCACCTTCCCACCCTGGGTGGTGCCCGCTCAGCCTCCACGGCCTCTCCACACCTGTGGACCTCCACACCCTTCTGCATGGTCACCAGTGGGGGAGAGATGGAAAAAGCAAACCATCCCGCTGAAAGCACCACTGGCCACCTGAAGCTTCACTATACACTTCTCTGTGGAACTTGTTTGAAACGTCCATAATAGTTTTGGGTTCTTTTTTAAAGCAGGATCCATCAGAATCTCAAAGAACAAACAACTCAAAAGAGAAACATTCAGTTAAAAATAGGGGTATTCATGAGAGATATTTTAAGTTCATCTGAGGAAAATAATTCCTTATGTGGGGAAGGGAGAAAAGTTAAATGGCTGCATCTCACTTAAAAGAATAAAATGAGCTTCAAATTCAGGTATAAAATAATAAATGTAAAAAATACACCTCATTAGTTCAGTATCTGTGAGGAACTCATTCCAGGACCCTGGGGGTTAGCAAAACCCTCTGATTCTCAAGTCTTTAGGATGGCATATAATCTATGTACATTCTCTAGTATACTTTAAATCACCTCTGGATTATTTATACTACCTAATACCAAGTAAATTCTATGAAGGCAGTTCTCTTTTTTTTTTCTTTTCACATTATTTTATTGGTGCATTATACTTGAAAAATAATGACAAGGTTTGTTGCCACATACTGGTACATGCACACAACATAATAAAATGATTAGGCCAATATAATTTCCTAGGCACTTTCCCCTCTTTTTGGTCCCTTTCCTCTACTGATCTCCTTTTGATGTTTATAAGATCCTTCTCACCCCCCACCTTTCTTTTCCTTTTCCTCTCTAAATTTTACATAAGAGAGAAAACATGATCCTTGACCTTATGAGTTTGGCTTATTTCACTTAACAAAATCGTCTCTAGTCCCATCCATTCTCCTACAAATGACAATTTCATTTTCTTTATGACTAAATAAAACTTCATTGTGTATATATAACATATTTTCCAAAAGCAGTTCTTATACTGTATTTTAAAATTGTATTATCTGCTGTTTTCTGAATGTTTTGGCCTACAGTTAGTTGACCCCTCTGCTGTGGAACTCAGAAGCAGAGGGCAGGTACATTTACTCTGACCCTTTCTGTGTTTCTGAATTAGACAAATATATTTGATTTTGAGAATATCACCAAGCTTCCTACTGAACAACTAGAGCTAGACATGAAGGGTTTGTTTAAACACACACACACACACACACACACACACACACACAAATTGTATCACCCTCTGATCAGGACTCAAAAAAGCAACACATTAGAGAAGCATTTGAATGTTAAGTGCTTTTCAAAGAAAATAAATGATAAAAATTGTGAAGTGTAAATTATAAGCTGTGGCAAATTTTTGGTTCATAGAAATACCTTCCTAGAGTATTAACACCTTCATATTCACAATTTCAATGGATTTACACTTAAAATAAACTCATGAAGGTGGCTGTGCAGGTTTTATTCTATTTTGCAAGGGGGTGGGAAATAGAAGCTAAGTGAGTTGTCATGGTTACAGCGATACTTGATGTCAGCTCTAGAACCTAACCCTCCTTCTGCAAGATCTCTACATCACCAGTTGCCCCCACTCCAGTATCACTCTCTCAGGACTCCAAGCCTCGGTGACAACCTTTGCTGAACTAGGGTCTTGAACCACTAGCAATCTCCACTTCTCCACTACAAAGTTTTCCCTCCAGCTGTTGCAGACACTCACTCTGGTCATGCTCCTTGTCCTCCCTTCACCTCTAGCATCTTCGTGATCCTTGCATTCTCCTGAATTCCCAGGGCACCCAACACCTTTGGACACCACTTCTGCCCTTCCCAAGTTTGGGACAAACCTTATCACCTCCAGATTCTCTTCCCTCTTGGCAGCCTTGATTTCTATCCTCGATCTCCTCAAAATGGGCCCTCCCCACAGTGCTGAGCTAAGTCCATTGCTGGGTCTTCCCTCATCCCACGCTCATGTCCCTTGCACCCTGAGACACCACCATAGACTCTAACATTCTATTTGCTAAATGACATCCCAATGGATCCATGTCTGTAGCTCACCTCCTCCACACCTTTCTTAATTGGTTTTTAAATCTTATCCCACCCAACCATGAGTCATTTCATTTCTCACCTCTTTCAAACACACATGGTCTTCAATCTGTACCACCTCTGCTCTGTTTTTGAACCAAGTTTTTCCCCTACCAAAACTAGTGAGTTGGCCTAATTCAGTAAATGTCAATAAGCACCCATTTAAACCAAGCAGTGTCTAAAACAAACAACAAAAACTAAAGTTACATGACTGCTGTTAGAGTGATAAAGTGCTTAGACATAGAACAGGGAATAAGGATAAGGTCATGTTAAGTGGGGTGATCAGAGAGAGAAGGGTGGGGGATAACTGCAGGCAGAGGTAGCAGCTGGCACCAAGGCCACAGGCAGGAAAGCTAGTGTGTGGAGAGGTGGATGGAGATGGGAGAGGAGGGTATCCACATCCTGGGAGGTGATTAATGGGGACTTTATTCTGGGGAAGACAAGAACCCACTGGAGGAGTCTGAATAGAAAAGTGACCTCAGTAATTCTAGTTTCTTTCCAAGAATAGACTGAGGATAGAGGGCAGCAAATGGGAAGCAGACAGCCCCACACAGGCCTGTAATCAGTCCAGCCTCCCATCCACCTCTCTGGCTTAAGTTCACCTCCTCTTCAATCCAAGTCTGACCATCACAAGTCACCACACCCTCTGCACCCAAGAACTTTCAATGGCTCCCCACTGCCTCTGTGAAACTAACAAGTATCACATCTTTGCAGTCACTGAGGCTCTGCTGCAGGCTATCACCTGCTCCAAAGCACCCTCTACTCCAAACTCACAGGATCCCTCGCTGCTTCCCGACACTTGATGAGCTTCTGCAGTATTCTGTTTTCTCAAGCTGCCATCCAATGGCCACCTCTTCCTTCCTTTCTCTGCCCCTGAAATGTTATGTGTTCATCCTTCAAGACTAAGTTCAAATGCCACTTCCTCAGGGAGCCTTTCTTAGCTGCCCCAACACACATTCTGTTAACCTCTCCAGAAGCGCTCTCTCCAATTCTTGGTTAGTGTCTACCAGATGGCCAACTCCATGAGGGCAAGAACCAGAGCATGCCTGATCCACCTGTGAACACTCGCAGGGCACAACACAGTGCTAGCATGCACCCGGTGCTCTATCAATGGACACTGGCTACTGAACACAGCCCACTTCACCAGCCATCATTCTGAGCTCTTTAACTAAAGGAGGAGGATTCAAGAACAGGAGTTCCCTCTAGTTACTACAATCAGGGGACTGGGTTTCCAGCACTCTGGAGAAAAGGCACTGCTCTAAGCAGGAGCCAGAGTATGGATAGGCCTGAACCTAGGCCTTCTGAGACACCTGCCCTATCTGACAGTATCTCTTAGGCAGGCCCACACACTATCAAATATGCCTAAAGTGCCAGCGATGTGTTTTTTCTAAGGTCATTCTAGAAGTGCATATGTGCAGAGAAGAGCACCTACAAGGATCCAAATCAAGTTCTCAACAGAGTTAAGACACAGTGGGATTCATTTCATTTCCTTCACCTTATCTTGAATATTGTCCTTAGATAAAAATTAGAAAAACTTTTAGAAAGAAAGCCAAAATACCACCCAAGTCACATTTGAAGGAGTCCAAAAATAAGAAGAATCAAATAAACCCACTAGGGACATGAGACAATTGCATACATAAAACCACTTATAGAGTAATATTACAAAAGTCAAAAACATTTTAAATGGCTTGTCTGAAGCGTGCAATTAAAACAATTGGCCCTGTGCTTTCACTTCTGAAATAATTACTTCACAAAACATAATGCAGCAATAAATGTTCTAAGCATTTTGAGCACTTACTGATGACTTTCATCTAAACTAAACTCTTCCACACTCTTCAAAATCAAATGCAAACCAGCTCTCATGGTTGCACCTTCTGCACACTAGCTCATAACACAGCTGATCAAGAGCTCTATATGGGACATTTCAATGACTGTCATTAGAGAGGAAAACTGAAATAACAGGAGATCAACTATCAACAAATAATACATTTTTTAAGCTAAATGCCATATCAACAAAGTACTGAATCAACAAAATTGATTTCTAACTTTCCATAAAAAACTGATATATAGAAAAAGACATATGACTTTTATAAAGAAATGACATATTTAAACAGAGAAGACATAGTTACTTTAGTTATCACCTTTTTAATGAAATAAAATGAGGGCTGAAAATTGCCACAGTGCTAGGTATTTTAGGTGTATCATTCACATTAACTTTCCCAGCATATCTATGACGTAGGGCTTTATTTCCTCCATTTCACAATGAGAAAACTGGCTCAGAAAGTCAAGTAACTTGTCCATAGTAAGTGCCACATAGAAAGTGGCAAAACAGAACTCAAATCCAGGTCTGTTTCACAAAAGATTATACACTGTACAATTCTGTGATTCCACTTATGTGGAGTTCAAGGATAGGTAAAACCAGTTTATGATGATATAAGTCACTTCTAGGATGATGTAAGAATAACTGTTCCCTCTAGGAGTGGGTTCTGACTAGAAAGGAGCACCAGAACCTTCTATAGTAGTGAAAATGTTTACTTCTGGATCTGGGAGATAGAAATACTCACATGAGCTCACACTTTGGGCACTTCACCCACTTTATGTTATACATGAAGTTAAAAAAAAATCCAATTAACTTCAGTTCATGCTTATAACACTAAACTACCATACCACCACTGATAGAACCTAACCACACTCCAGAATTAATTACCTTGGATAATCCATTTTTAAAAAACATTCCAGTGAGCCATGAACATCCTAGTCACATCACATTGAAGACATCTGAGCAATAAACCTGGTTTAAAATGCTACAGAATGAAAAGTAGAAAGTATCGATTTCCTGGCTACTGGGAATTTCCCCTCTGTAGCCACATCAGAATTTTTTTTAAATAAAAAATAAGATAAACCCTGCTTGGAGGGAACATTTACAGAGGCACAGAAAATAACCTGTAACGAAGTTCTCAAGATTTAACTATGGAAATGCTGAAAGTTAAAATTACACAAATATTTCTAGATATGTGTTGTAACTGTATTAACAATACTGATTCTCACCAAGTTTGGATTTTGTTGTGATGATTAAATCAAGACAAGATAAAGCTGCTGAGCAAAGGCCATAAAACTCACAGTAGGGGCAACACACAGTAAGTGCAAAATACCTCAACTTGGAGTTGTAAGAAACAGAAATTCAATACAAATAACTTGTTTCAGCAGTAGAGAAAGTGCCACCACGTGCCCTGGTAACAAATTCTCCATCAAGTAACAAGTTCTTCTCACTAAAGTTTTGTAAGACTGGCAAAGCCTCATCTGATGAAATCATTACATCAATTCTCTTAAAGCCTTACCCCACTCATGCACACACCTCTCATCCGAACAGTAATTGCCTCTCCAGAGAGAGGAACATATTCATCCTACAATTTGAGGACACATTTGGCAAGTGCCTATTAACAGTTATCCCACCTTGTGGGGGTGTTGAGGACACAGGACAGACAACTGGATCCACACCTGTTTCATACCTGTTGAGGGTATGCATTGTCTTCTTTAATGGGTACTTTTGATTATGCAGCCAGCAGGTATTTACCAGAGACTAGTTAAATTCACATTTCAGCATTCTGAGCACACCAAAAAATATCAGGCAATTGATCAAAATGACTTTAGTTTCTCTTAAGCATTTATACATAAGACCAAAAGGCCTTTATAAGAATCTTTCAGTATTGGTAATTTAAATATCCTATTGGGTGTGCTGCAATAGATTACATTAACAAATATCCCAGTTGCAGGATCTCAGTATTTATAAAAGCAACCATTTTACCGGCACAGTGACAAACTCCTATAATCCCAGAAACTCAGGAGGCTTAGGCAGGAGGATCACAAGTTTGAGGTTAGCCTGGGCAATGTAATGAGACCATGTCTCAAAAAATAAAAAAGGCTGGGGATGGTAAAAGCACCCTGAGTTCAATTCCCAGTACTGGGGTGGAGGGGAGTATCCATTTGCATTTAGTAATTTTTAAAAATATTTTTTAGTTGTCAAAGAACCTTTATTTCATATGCAGTGCTGAGAATCGAACCCAGTGCCTCACACATGCTAGGGAGTGCTCTACCACTGAGCCACAACTCCAGCCCCATCATTTAGTAATTTTTAAAGTCTTAACAGACTAATAAGACTGCCCCCACCAAAAAAACCCACTGAATAGTCAAAACTTGCATACATTAAACAAGTTAGAAAGAATTAAAAGCACCAACCTGGTGTGTCAAGAGAGCAATATTTCAAGGATGGGTCAGCATTCTTAAATTAGGTTTTTCAAAAAAACTCAACATTATAAGAAATCATTAAAAGCTAATGTTTTCACAAACAAGGATTCACCTTTTCTTTTAATCCTTCCATCAGTTGAAAAAGCCTCATACATCTCTATCCAGAACATCTAAGCTTTATACCAACAATGCATCATGTAAAGTAAAATGATTAATGTTCTTGGATCTTCCTGTTTTTTAATGTAACTTTTTTTAAAAAATCACATTTGGACAAGGAGTACAGTGTAAAGTCAATCATGAATTACCAGTTCCACTTTCCTATTTTTAGCGTAACTGTACTACAGAAGTTTTAGAGAAATCTAAATCATGATTTTTTTAAAACAAGAAAAATCTTCCTAACTATATAAGCCATCTATATACCCAGTCCCCCCCTTCAGAAGTCCCCCAAATCAATTCATAATTTTTTTACAAGCAATTTATGCTTAATTTCCTCAAAAGACAACCACATTCCTTGGATTTTAAAAAGCTGCCAACTGCATTTGCCAAATTTGGCTGATTTGGGACACAGACAAATCTAACTGTTCTCATAGGGTCACTGCTTTCGATAAATGTAAGTTGATGCCAGGAGAACTTCTACATTAATTGCACCAGGACCCCTCATTAAGATCCTCATAATTTCAACAGGGCAGTGATAGGAATGGGAAATCATCCTATATGTCATCCTCAAAAACAATCTCCTAGGGCAGACACTACCATCCCCAAAACTAGATATGGGAAATAAGGCTCTGATGAGAAACAATTTGTCCTGGGTCACTGAACTGTCTGTGGCAGAATCAAGACAAGTGAGAGGTGAGGATGGGAACTCTTCAATTTCACAGAGAATTAGGGCTTCAGTCATACATATGCCATCTGCACACACACAAACATACACACAAAAAACTAAATTAAGAGCAGCGAGCCCCATCTACAGGGAGAGTCCCAAGGAAAAAGCAATATTCCACATTGAAAAAGAGTTTCAAACAGAAGATCTCATGATAAACACGTTTGAAAAGGCTGGGCAGGGCAGAAAAGGGTTACTCAAATTACTCAAGCAGAGCTCTTACAGGGCTCCTTCACTTCTCTGGCCTTAAAATCTAATCTGGCTTAAGAGTACACACGGGCTCTGTGTAAAACTCTCCCAAATTCCACTAGGCTTAATAACCTCTATTCAAAAGAAGCAGAAGCACGCGCTAGGGCAGAGGGAAGTGACCTACCCTCCCTCCAGGGCAGCTGTCAGATCCCATGGGCACGACCATGGGACAGCACCAGAGCCCCCAGACTCCGTCAGGATCCCCGTCTTCCTACTCCCAGTCCCGGCCCTGTCGCCACCTCGTTAACCATCCCATCACCTCCCGAGGCACAAATAATTACACTGGAAGAATTTGTTATAACAAGTAGAAGCCCATATTCACCAACTGGCTTCGCAACTTGACAGACGAGGCTCTAAAAAGGGAGGGGCAGGAGAATAATTGTTCTAAACAATGTCTACGAAGTCGGGAGGTTGAGGCGGCCGTGGAGGGTAGGGGAGCAAAGACAAACGATCCCTACGTTTTAAGGAGGAGAAAGCCGCCTCGCCAACAGAGGTTATAAATATATGTAATACTTTTTTAAAGACGACCTTTCACGCTGTGACACGTGTGGGGAATTTCTTGTCTGTTCCTCCACTTGATGGGGAAAGGGGGGGTTCAGCGGCTCCCCAGCCCATAGTGGCCACGGAAAAAACCGTGGCCTGGAAAGTAACAAGCTGACTCGGTTTTATTGCCTCCAAGAGGGTCCGCCTGCCGTCCCGCAGCCGCCAGACCAGCGTCGCAGCCAAGGCCCCCACGCCCACCTCCCCGGCGAGGTGTTTTTCAGAAAGCGGCTTGCGCGCTCCCCCGCCTGCCAGCTACCCCCACCCTCCGGGTGTCTCGGGCAAGCAGCCTGGTTAATCATTCAACACGGGTGGCGTGGAAATATTTTTAGAGGTCAAAACGAAAGGTTCTCCCTTAAGTTTCGCAGAAACCAGTCTTTGGGGACCCAGAGGTGGCAGTGCAAAAGGGTGGGGGTGGGGAATGGGTGCCGGCGGCTCTCTGGCTCACAAAACACCTGATCTCCCCATGCGGCACTGGAGACCAGCGCAGTGTGAGGGTGGGGTGCGGGGGTGCCAGCGAGAAATCGCACACGGCCCCCTCCCCAAAACACCCAGATACCCCAGATGAGGACGCCACAACCCAGAAAGAAGCCCCTTCCCAAATCCTGCAGCCCGGGGCGCGGGATCCCCCGGAAGTTAGGGTGCAGAGAGGAGGGGGAATGTCCCTGGGCTCCAGGGGGTGGATGTGGAATGGGCAGGAGTCTCCAAAGACACGCAGCCGAGGGTTTCGTTATCCTCTTCATCTGGGGTTCAGAAGATGCAGAAACAAGAGGGAAGACGAGAAGCGTAAATGCGGCAAGAGCCACCTAGGAACGGTTTCCTCCGCTGGGGCGCCGGTACGGAGCCGGAACTGGCGAGGGGTGGGAAGAAAGAGGGGGTCCAGTTTGGGGGCCCGGGAGCAGGGCGGTGGGAGGGGCCGGCAGAGTGGACCCGGC
The DNA here is from genome assembly GCA_020662805.1 of Glaucomys volans. NCBI lineage: Eukaryota > Metazoa > Chordata > Mammalia > Rodentia > Sciuridae > Glaucomys > Glaucomys volans. The sequence continues at coordinate 152,341 of JAJEJO010003785.1, read as the reverse complement.
TAGACAGCGGGGGAGGGGAAAGCGAGGAGAAAGGAGGGGGGGGTAACCACCCGCCAGGGCCCTACCTTGTCCAGGAGCTGCTCCAGCTCGGCGGGGCGGGGGCGGGAGATCTCGGCCGCATCCACGTCCCGGCCGCTCCGCGCGGCTCAGCCCGGCGACCGCCGCCGCTCACGCTCCATGCGCGGCGCCCGGGACGGGCGGCGCGGCGGTGTCTGCGGCGTGGACAGTTCCGGCTAGCCTCCAGCACTTGTTGCCGCCGCGACCACTGCGCCTCACTCCCGGCTCCAGCTCCCGGCGCCGCCGCTGCCTCCTGGCGCCTGCCCCGGGCCCGCCCCTGTCCGACGCGCCAATCAGGCCCGGCACCGCCCCTCGCGTCACCGCCTAGCACCGGCGTCCGCTCCGCGCCCCAAGTTTTGGGAAGGCCCGGCTACTGCCGGCCCGCCACTGGGCGCCCAGGACCCGCCCAGGCTCGTGCTTCCGGGGAGCCTACGACCCCTACGTCCACACCTGGAAAGCAAAGGGTTAAACTGGACAAAAGGGACCCCCTAGGGAATAAACCCTCTCCCGAAAAACAGGGCAGCTTGAAACTTTTAAAAAATCGCTTTTAACTCAGATCTAACTTAAATTCCTCCAGTTGGTCCCTCTTTGCAGTCCATTCGATGCTGGGGGTCAAAGTGCCTCACTTGATGAGAACTCCAGTGACCTTTCCTGGCCAGACGTTGTGTGTCACTGGGCCTAGACTAGATCCCAGCCACCCCTCAGGTGCTGGGGTGGATTAGAAATGGTTACACCGTGGGAGATGGAGGGGAGGGGGGAGCAGGGCCAAAGTGGAACCTGACCTTTGCTTCCTGCCCACCTAGTACCTGCAGCCTCCTCTTGGATGCCCGAGGTCTAGGGTGGTGCCCACTTGGCACTGCCACAAGATCCTCGGATTATGAAGCCGCCGAAACCTTTCGGGAGTCTTTTTCCTCCTAGCGGTGAAGTGCAGAGGTTTCCTCGAGGACCCCCTGGAGTCTCAGCAAGCCGGAAATGCAAGGTGTCCCGCACGGGGCTGCTAACCCCATGCGGCAGCCCAACAAGCAGGTACCTAGGCGTAGCCAAATGGCTGAACGCTGACCCCTCGCGACATCACTGGGCTCCGCAAGCTGGATGGAGGCTCAGCGTCAACCACACCCACCAGCCCTACCTCTCCGAGGACCCATAAGTCCTCCTAGCCCAGCGCCCCTGCCGTCTCGCCAGAGCACTGCATGCCACGATGAGTCTGACACGCTGACACCACTTTGGGGCCCCAGATAAACCTGGCGCGACCGGTTGGAGAAGTTGCCCTGGTTTGAAAGGTCCAGCCTAGCCGGCAAGACCCGCCCGAAGTGCACCTGGAAGCGCTCGCTTACCTTGTCCTTTCCCGCTGGGCTGAAAATGATCCCCTCCAGATAAGGAAGGACTGAGGAATTAACTATTTGCATTTTCCCCCAGAAGGCTGTCAAGGGGCGAAGTTAGCCAAAAGGAGGGAATTACTAGAGTAAGAAATTTCGGGCACCTGCAAATTCAGCTCAATGGATCATCACCATGGGCACTAAACTCTTTACTAAACTGGGAGGAAAGAAGAGCGCCTTGTCGCTAGATGCCCAGAGCCACGTGGGTGCGACGCTCTAGAAACAAGGATTCTGAGTCAGTGAATCTGGAAGGACTATGAATTGCAGTCTGTAGATCTTTCCGTTTTTATGTTATCACAAGATTTTCCTAAGACTACAATGTGAAGGCCAAGAAACAAGTTGTATTTTGTATTTATAGAAAAGACATTTGAAATGATGCACACGGACCATTAACCATAGTAACTACAGTTTGGGATGGGGGGGTAAGAAAGGGAGATAAATTTAAACCTTTATAAAAGGCCATAAAACTTGAATGTTGTTCTTCCAGTTTGATTTACTTTCATAATTTAGCAAACTAATAAAACTTTAAAAAAACAAATTAGAAATTAAGAAATCTACAGAAACTGCACACTAATAGATAAATGAAACCTGTTTCTTTGATTCCGTGTAAAAATAAATAATCTTGAGGCAGGCGCATGCCTGTAATTCCAGAGGCTGGGGAGGCTGAGGCAGGAGGTTCACGAGTTCAAAACCACCTCAGCAAAAGCAAGGTGCTAAGCAACTCAGTGAGACCCTGTCTCTAAATAAAATACAAAACAGGACTGGGAATGTGGCTCAGTGGTTGAGTGCCCCTGAGTTCAATCCCCAGTACCCAGAAAATAAATACATAAATAATCTTGAGTCCATGTCCCTTGGTTTAAATAAAGATATTTGTTTTGTTCTTTAAATGTTGTAAGGGACAAAGCTGGTAGCTGAAGAAGATCCTTTTGGGCCATCAGAATATTTTGTTACTGTGATGTTTCCGCTTTTTAAATTCATTCCCAGTAGCCACAGACATGCTTTCAAGGACTGCCAGCCAAGCAGTTTTTAGTAAAGGAACTGCTACAATGTCAGCTGGCAACCAACAAGGAAATTAAGCTGTGTCCTTCACAGCTGCCAAAGGCTGTCCAGGCCCTGAAAGTTTAAAATAAGGGCATTATCTCCGTGTTGCTGTTAATTAGTACAGCTGGGACTCTATTAGCAACAGTTGTACTATGACTTTAAGGGAAAAGCTCAATACCCACTTATCTATAGTCCATACTCTTTTTAAGGATTGGGGTTCATCATCAGTAAGTAGAGATGTTTTATTCATTTATTCAACATATATGTGCTGACCACCTACTAGATGCAGGACAGAAAGCTAGGCACTGGAGTAGTGAACATGGCAAACATACCCTTCCCACTTGGAGCTCACAGTCTAGAGAAAGGGGTTTAACAATTGAATGTAATAAAATAATTGCAATTATGATATGGGCCAAAGTGAATGTAAGGTGGTAGGAACATTTGGGAAGTCCAAGAGAAGTCCCTGGCTGGTGGAGAGGTAGGCAGGGTCAGACCATGCAATGGCTAGTATAGCATGTTACAGAGTTTGGACCTTATCTGAAGAGACATCTGAAGCTGGAGTTGTGTGCTCAAATTTGCATCTTGGGGCCAGGCGTGGTGGCACATGTCTATAATCCCAGCAACTCAGGATGCAGAGGCAGAAGGATGCCAAGTTTGAAGCCAGCCTCAGCAACTTAGCAAGGCCCTAGCAACTTAGCAAAATCCTGTCTCAAAATAAAAAATAAAAAGGAGATGTGTCTCAGTGGTTAAACACCCTGGGTTCAGTTTCCAACATTAAAAAAAAAAAAAAAAAAAAAAAATTGCACCTAGGTTAAGATCCCTGACTACAATGTGAAGAAGGAAATGGGGAAGGGGAAGGGTGGGAGTGGAGGATAGTTAGAGAGTGTTTGTCTAGACAAAATGGTAGCGTGAATGGAGAGTAGGTACCAACAAGACTTGGTCATTACGCAGATAGGGAGGAATCAAGGAAAACTCCCAGATTTCTGACTTCTCATTTTCTGATACAGGCAACCCAGGAGAAGAAGGTAGAGTAAATGCTAACAACATGGTCAAAGTAGGTTTGAGATGCCTGTGAGATGTCTGAGTAGAGATGTTGAGCAGGTAGTTGGTTATAATCTGGTGCTTTGAGGAGAGGCTGGGGCTGGAGTAGCTCATGTAGCTGTGGTGATAAAGCCATGGGAGTGAACAGGGCTCATGGGAGAGTGCAGAGTAAACCAGAAGATGGCTTAGGAGTGATCCTTGATGAATCCTTATCTCAGGGCTGGACAGAAGCAAAGTGTCTGGCAGAAAAAGTTGAAGAGCAACTACAGAGGCAGGAAGAAAGCTAGGAGCTTGAGGAGGTAGGGGTTGCAGAGCCCAGGGAGCCGGAGTGCTATGAGAAAGAGGCAGAACTCAGCAGCACTCACGATGACTGAGACTGAGTATGAAATTAAGACTGAATAAAGACTACTTAATCTAGTGACCTTGGTGTCACAGACTTTTAAAGCAGGATTGATGAGTGAAGGCGTAGGGTTATAGACTGGAATGGACTGAGGACATGAAGAAAAGCACTGAGTGAAGGCAACTTTTGAAAGGTTTGACTGTGCAATGCCAGGAAGAGAACTAGCTATCGTGGAATGTTATGTCAGCAATGGATTTGCTCATTCTGGTTTATGTTTTTTTATTTTTAGAATAATACAACTTGAATGTTTTTAAACACAGATTGGGAGGATCCCATAGAGAAGAGGGTGATGAAAGTACAGCAGGGAGAGGACAAAGAACAGTAGAGTTTCCTGTATCCAAGGGGCAATGGAATCAGAGAGAGTGGACAGGCTGAAGTCATGCAGGGGACATTTTCCTTTGTAACAGAAGGAAGGAGGTTGCAGGAGGCTGCACCAGGCAGGTTTGGTATGGATAGCTGAACCTTTTCACCTGAAGACTTCCTAATCTGTGTTATGAGGAGGATTGTGACAACCAGAGAAACAGCTGGGTAGCAAGACTGCATGACTGTCTGCTTGAGGTTGCTGGGTTTCCTCTGTGGTTTCCTCCAACAGCTCAGTGGTCCACTCTGGCACAGGCTCAGGAGAGGGAATTGCTAGGGGAGAGGAGCAAAGAAATTAAGGACATTGGCCAGTGAGGTTAAAGTGATGCATGGTCAGAGAGAAAGGACAGATGTCAATGGGCTGGAGAGCTCAAAGGGATCACATGAGAAAGAGAAGAGGTTGGTCAGAGATGTGGATGCTTAAGTAAGGGGTTCAGGGGGTGACATGTAGGGCCACAGCAAATCCGGGATATGATGGAGGAGGGAAGTAGAGGAGAAAGTCATTGAAGAATGTGAGGTCAGGGGGTTAAGAGGTGGTGTACTTTGGGGCTGGGTTTGTGGTTCAATGGTAGAGTGCTTGCCTAGCATGTTTGAGGAACTGGGTTTGATTCTCAGCACCACATAAAAATAAATAAACAAACAAACAAAAGTTCATTGACAACTAAAAATTATGAAAAAGTAAAAGAGGTAGTGTACTGGATGGATTACCTGTGTAAGCGAAGCTGTCCAGGATGTGGACAGCCACTGGGGATGTGGTATGAAGGCCAGAGAACCAGGAGTTAGAGCAAGGAAAAAGGAGTAATCAGGAGATCAGAAGATGGAAAGGACAGGAAGGGAAGAAGCAATATGACTGGGGTGAAGGTCTCTTCAGAGGAACCAGACTGTTTGCAAGAAATGGAAGAGTGGCGATTGGTAGAGGATCCACCCCCACCTCTGGACCCTGGGGGACATAGTGGATGAGAGTCAGCAGATTCAACACCCAGTGCTGCAAGGAAAGAAAAGAGAGTTAAATTCTGAGCAGAGGTGGATGAAGGATGTACCTGACAGACAGATACATAGATCAATGAAACCAACCTTTGATTCAGCTCACTTGTTGAAGTTGATAGTTCCAAAGGCCCATGTTGAAGGATCTGGGGGCAGCAGGTGAGTACAGGAGATAACTCAGGTGCCAGGAAAAGCAGAGTGTGATGGCATGATGGTGGGAAAGAGGATCCACAACGAAAGATGATAAAAATTAAAGTGAGAGCCCCAGGGATTTTGCTTTCATTGTCTCTTTATGAAGCCTTACCCAGTAGCTCTGCAACCAGGGCCACATCCGTCTTTTTCTTTTCCTTCCAAGATTTCCATCAATCACAGCAAGGCATGGAAAGCCTCCCACCCTTCTCCCCACTTCTTTCCTAGGGGCACTGTTGTCACCAAACAAGTTCCTATAGGTCCCGTGTGTGAGTCAGGAATCCCAAATTTGCCCTACCTCTACTGCTCACCTTCCTTCTTCAGACAGCTTCTTGATCTCTTTAGTCTCAGTTTCATTGTCTGTAAAATGGGGATGCTAAAACACACCTAACTCTCAGGGTTATTTCAAGGAGTCAAGGAGATAAGTACTTTCCATAGCATGAAATCTCAAAGTCAGTGTGAATCACAAATGAAAAGATTTCCCTGTTGAGAACCTGCACATGGCCCCAGATAACACCCACATCTCTCCCAGTAGCCCTCCAAACAAGACTGTGTTTCTCTGCTCCAGAGGAAGTTGTGATTTTGCCCCAGAGACAGGACAAACACATCCAAAGCAATTAGAGAGGAATGCGCAGCTGTGTCTGATTAAGTGCTAAATTGTAAGGTACAGACAATAAGAGCTCCAAGAGCAGAAAAGGGAACAATAAACTAGGTTTGGAAAAGTCTGGGAGACTTCCTGGAGAAGGTGGGGTGGAGGGCACCCAGATTGCTTACTTATCCTGAGAAGAACACTTGCAAATATGCCCATTTCTTTGTGGTCTACAGGAAGGTCCTAAGTCATAGATTTCTCTCTTGGCGTGCCTGCATCTCAGCCTATTCTTGCTCCTGGAGCCCTGTCCCTTCTCAGTCATACTCATGTGCTCCTCCCAGGAGGACCTGCTGCCTAGGCTACAAAATGAATCCAGGTGCTTTGCCCTGGGTCTCTCATCTTTGGTTTTCCCTTGTCACCCATTTTTTCTGTTAAGGAAATTGAGGCTGACCTTTACCAAATTTCCCATGCCTTCTCTTTGGTTTTAGTATCCTCCTGGTATTTTTTGCCTAGCCAGACAGCAAGCCCTTGTGCAAGCGGCCTTGGATGCCCCTCCTTCTTAGCTTTCAAGCTCTGTGGTTTGTCTTACTGCACCTGGCCAGCCTAGGGCACCTGTATGCCCACACAGGCAAAGCCCAGGTCACACCTGACTCCTTTGTTTTTACTGCCTCTGCCTTGCTAGCCAGAAGCACCCACAAAACCATTTAGGTGTAAGCCCCTCACAGCTGCCACCCTGGACCTGGAGTTCAAGCATCTTGAAGCTCAGAGCTGGCTTCCACCTCCTTGATTCTAATGGAATCAGCTCTTGTAACCCATAACCCTGTGGCCTGGTTGACGCCTCGGCCCTGTACCTCTCCCTCCTTTCCCTACAGGCCCATCAAAGCTCCCAGTATACCTATGGGCCAGGCACACATAGATAGCATCAGCAACAGAAATTCCCAAACCTCATACATTCTGTGAACTTAGATTGTTCTAGAAGAATAGCAGTGTTTTTCTAGTCTGTTAATCAGTCCCAGGTGGGACTATGAAAACAATCACTTGTCAATGGATAAAACATTAATTATTGGTGGAAATTATGGAACCTTGGCACTAGGATTCTTAAGAATTTTAGTTCAAATCTCTTGGAACTGGCAAATAAGGAAAAGGCCCCAAAAGTAGCTTTCCAGAGGCCAAATACCTGATACTAGAGATAGTATCTTGAATGTTAAACAATTAAGTCACAGGTTAAAAACCACCTGGTTCCTAAAGCAGCCACTTTGCTCCCAAGGTTACTGTGACTTTGCAACAGCAGAAAAACATAAAGCCTCATTATCAGATGCAGATACTAGAGACAAATGTCATGATTCCCAGAGGACTCGCTCCATATTCCACAATCTTGATGCTGGAAGAACTCAAAATTCCCAGGTTAGTGAAGTCCAGCTTGTAATGACATTGTGGGGGAGCATAAAATCAGCGATGGAGGGGCATGAACAGCTGTCTCTATTAGGGTCATCACATTGTTTTGAAAATGGAACTCTCATTAAGGATAAATGCAAAATCATACTCCTAATTATCATCAAACTGCAAAATTATGTTCAAGAGGAGAGGCCCATAACTGCAGCACTGAGCATGAGACAGTGCTGTTAATATGATTATCAGGGCATAAGCCTATTAGAGAACTTAATGCCTCTTTGCTGGCATCATCTCTTGTAAAGCTTCCCAGGGTCTAGAAATCATCTCAATTGTAAACACAACTGTGACAGAACAGTGATTTCCAAGGGACAAAACAAAAATCTGCTGACCTTTACCAAAGGCCAAATCTGTCTGGCCAAGGAGAAAGAGAACATTTCTGGAAAATGAAGACTGATCAGCAACTCTGGTTAGCTCCTATTGAGGAAGGAAGTGCATCTGGCTGAGTCCCATGGATCCTTGCAGCAACCCAGTGGTAGATATAATTGTAAGGTCTAAACACCAGCAGAAGTTATGTATGAGTGAACTCAGATGGCCACAGTGGCCCAGGTCTTGGCTGTTGCTAGTGAAAAATCATGGTATGAGAGTCTCTAAACCCAGGTTCTGATCCCATTCTGGGAAGAAGCTGAATGTAGTCCTCATGGGAATAGTAAGAACTATTTGAAAGAGTTCCAAGGAAAAGGAAATGAAGTTGTTTATGTCTAAGTGCCTGCAGACACTTGGTGTTTAATAAGTGTTTTTTTCCCTCCTTTTTCTTAATCACAGGACCAAGTCCTAACAAGGATGAAGTATGGGGTGAGTGGTACCTACATGTAGAATGCTAGGCAGTCTCAACATTAGTCCTGGGTCACAGGAGAAAGTGCCATTTTGTCCTCATTCCAAAAGGTTCTGACACCATCATCATTATCATCATCCAGAACAGAAAAACCCTGGGTTATCCCTGGGAGGAACCACCTGCTTGGTCTTTAGGCCCCAGTGTCCTTTGAAACTCAGCAAGTTTATCCCACAGCAAAACCACCACCAGAAGAGGACTCTTCTTTAAACGTGACAGTTGACAGGAAAATCAGAGAGCAAAAGACCCCATGGATAGTTTTAAAAGCAAATCAGGATGCATAAACATGTAAAATCCTAAAACACCAAGTAAAAGAAGCCATATACAAAGAATACATATAAAGTTCAGGAACACATAAAAGCTAATCTATGGCAGGAGAAATCAGAACACTGGCTGTCTTTGAGACTAGGAAAGGATTAACTGGAATGAGATATGAGAGAATTTTGTGGGATAAGAAAAACGTTCTCTTGACTAGAATTGTTGTTCCATAGGAGAATATGATTGTCACAACTCATCATGCATGAATTTAAGATGTGTACTTTAAAAAAAAAATTTTTTTAAATCCTTTTTACTAGTTAACTGCTTGACACAAGTGCACTTTGTAAATTTTCTTTTCCTTTTCAAAAAAGAAAAAAGAAAAGGAAGCAGCCATCTTTAGGCAAAGGGGAGTATGGGCAAGTAGAAAAATGAAAGGGGCTCTCCACCCATCAATCCCACTACCATCTGGGGCAATTTCCCCAGTGCCAATGTCAGTTAGAAACTGACATTTCAAAATAAACCATACTGGAGGGGATGCATCTTATCTAAAAATTAATGTCTTAGTCTGGGCTCACCATTTAGGATCAAGCCCTGTTCCTCTACATTTTGAAAGCTTTTTCATCACCATTTCCTTTCTTTGTCTTAGTGAAATGGCTTTTCAGAGTCAGCATCCTTCACCCCCAGGAGCACACACCTATTGCATAACATTGCTTTTATAAACTTCATGCTCATAATACCATAGAAAAACAAAGCAGCCTTGATCTAGTAAATATATATTAATGATCAGCAAAACTCAGAAGAAAGAGAGTTTGGGTTACCAGCAAATTTCCAAGAAGAACAAATTCTGATAATAAAGCTTTCAACAAGCAAAGACCCTCAAAGGGTAAGAAAACAGACTGGACCATTGAAACTAGAGCAAAAATCACAAGCTGTAGATGCAACACCATCATTAGGTGCCTCTGTGACAGATCCCTTATGTGGTGTCAAAAGGGACTCACTGCACATGACAAGAAGATTGTAGGCAGGGCAGCCTTCGGCCCAGCATGTTATGGCTCTTCTTCAGTTTGACTTTCCTGCTGTTCTCTTGGCTCTGTCTTCCCACGTCTGTTCTTTTGCACAGCTATTTCAGGCATCTCATTCAGAGTCAATAACCAAAAGAGGGATTCTTTCTTCCCTTGTCTCCTTTTATGACCCAAGAAACCTTTCCTATAGTTCCCTACCAGATTTCCCTTCCCATCTCTTTGGCTGGGATGGAGTCATATGACCCTTCCTAAGCCAGTCACTGGCAAAAATGAAGGTACCACCTGGAATCACTTGGTTCAGTCAGGATTTACTCCTGAATCTTCACATGAAGAAAGTATGGTCCCCCAGACACAGTCACAGCTCTCCTGGTCAGGATAAATCAAGTGTTGCAGGTAGGGTTTCCCAGCCTGAGAAAGAGGTTTGCAAATAGGAAGTTTTGGGGGGAGTACTCTTAGCATCAACACCTGAAGGGAAGGGAAGTAAGTAGGAATGAACAGGGAGAGAAACTGAACAGCAGTGCAATCCTGATAATGGCCTTCACTTATCTGTCAGGGAACTCTGGTACTGGGATGGCTCAGAGTTGTTGGATGAAAGGACTAGGCCTTTTTACTCCTGCATCAGTCAGTCATTGGATGTAGGCTGCCCTTGGTCAATGAAAGCATGACCTTAGGCAAGGTCCTTCAACAGAGGAAAAATCTCAGAGAGGGGCTCAGCTGACAGTTGCTGCAATCAACTCTTCTAGTAGAGAGACAGGGGTATAGTTTAGTAGTGGTGCATATGACCAGCATCATGCACAAGGCCCAGAACCAAAAAACAAACAAACAAAAACACCCAAACAAAACCCCCAATCCCAGTAGACAGGGTAAATGAGTGCATCAGTCTCAGAGGGAAGGTGGATTTGGGAACATGTCATCCATTCAGAGGAGATGAATATTGCCTGCCCAATCCCTCAGGTCTCCTAAAAATCAAACTGGAGTCCACACTCTTGTTTGGAGAAAACATTATGTGGCTACCTTTACCAAGAGTATCTCCGAAGCCCCCATTATCTCCTTACCCCTTCACCTCCTTAAGGAGAGGGGACAGGAGACCTTCCAAGTATCAGCTATTACTTTGGCCTTTAAGAGGACAGCTGAGAAAAGGCTCTCTAGACTAAATTTGGGTGGAACCCAAGCCCTCAGACTTAAGGGGCATGATGCCCACAAGAATGAAAATCCACAGGATTAATTTTGAACAAGCCAAGAGCCTGCTAAGCCCTGGCATCTGCTGAACTTCCCAAATCACACACATTAGACCATTCAGTTCCACATTTCTACAGTGTGCTTCCTGCCAAGCTTCCCAACACAGTTGACACAATAGGAGAATCAAAATGAGCAGTTAGTGCAATTATGGATATGCAGGTCAAATAAATAAGCCTTTATCTAGAGTTTAAACAGACATAGTCAACAAGGGTCTAATCCAAAACTGAGTTTTAGACAAAGGAAGGCTTTACAAAACAAAGGGGAAGAGGGAGTGGAGATGTTTTTTCTGTCTCACTGAAAATACTAAAGAAACATTTTATTCAGCCTCTCCCTGCTGGACCCCCTACCTCCCCTTCCTCCACCCCTCGAACATTCCCTAGCTATATTACAGCCTGACCACAGGGTAAAAACAGGAAGTGCCATGCTAGCAAATGAAAACAGTTGTCATTGAAAGGAGTTGGGGAGGATTGGGGTTGTGGCTCAGTGGTAGAGCACTCACCCAGCATGTGTGAGGCCCTGGGTTCAAGCCTCAGCACCACATGAAAATAAAATAAAGGTATTTTGTCCATCTAAACAGAAAAGGAAGGAAGGAAAGAAGGAAGGAGCTGGGAAATAAGTCACTTATTCATTGTTAAATAGTCGAATGCTTAAGAATTAGAGTCATATACATGAGTATTTGTACTTGTGTGTACATTAAGGAAATACAGAGATTTTGTTACTTACTGAAACCTCAAGTATGTCAATCAAATGAATAGGTAAAGTGAGCAGCTTGAATGTGGTATTGAGGGGTGCCACAAAGCCAGGGGTGGTACAAATCCAGAAGTGCTACACCTTTCTTTTCTTTTTTTTCTGGGGTTTGGGGGAGTACTGGTGCTCAGGATCAAAATCAGGGCCTCGATCACAGTAGGCAAATGCTCCAGGCTCACCCCGTTTTTTTGGCACTGGGATTGAACTGGGGCACTTTAATCACTGAATATATCCCCAGCCCTTTTCTATTTTTTATTTTGAGACAGGGTCTCACTAGGTTGCTTAGGGCCTTGCTAAGTTGCTGAGACTGGCCTAGAACTTGTGATCATCCTGCCTCAGCCCCCTGAGTCTCTGGGATTATGGATGTATGTCACAGAGTTGAGTCCCTATTCTTTTTTTCATGAGAAAAATTGTATACAAGTTTCACTCTTTATTTTAGCAGTGGAGACACCAAGTCTCCTTGGGAGGAACTATTGGAAGGCCTCTTTGATTGTGTAGCTGTAAGGCCAGTGGATTTTTGTTTTTCCAGGGAAAAGGAAATGAAGAACAGTTTTGTTTTCTTTGCACCACCCCTCCCCACAACCTGGCCTGACAAAAATCACTCCCACTCATACAAGCCCACAATCTTCCCTAAAATTATTTATTTATTTATTTATTTATTTATTTATTTATTTATTTATTTTTGGAATTGGAGATTGAACTCAGGGACACTCGGCCACTGAGCCACATCCCCAGCCCTTTTTTGTATTTTATTTAGAGACAGGGTCTCATTGAGTTGCTTAGGGCCTCGCTAAGTTGCTGAGGCTGGCTTTGAACTCATGATTCTCCTGCCTCAGCCTCCCAAGTGCTGGGGTTATAGGCATGTGCCACCGCACCCGGCTCCTAAAATTATTTTTATTTCTACTTTTATAATTTTGGTGCATCAGATCAAACCTAGGGTCTCATGCATGCTATGTACCTGCTCTTTCACTAACTACATTTCCCAGCCTCTCTGCAACTCTGAAGTCCATAAAACTGAAAAATGAAAGGTTTTTTTGTGTGTGGTTTTTTTTTTTTTTCATAAGATGGCACTAAAACTAAACTGGCTGCAAAATTTGAAAGGAATTTATGGGAGAATAGTTATAGTTTTTTTCATTCCCACTTTCTTTATTCCATGTTTATTTACAAATATGTTAATGTGTTTGATCACAGGTGCTGCTGGAAACACATTACTATATCTAGTGAAGATATTAAATAGTGTACAGTATGTGTATGTACCCTATTACTTCCCTAAAATCTACAAAGTTCTAATCCCTGAATAAGAAGTGTGGGCCTGTATTAGAATCTGATGTAAGGACCCAGGTGAGATTAGAATACTGGATACTATCCCTCAGCCCCCATGCCCCAAGTACTAGGGTTTGAACCCAGAGCCTCACACATGCCAGGCAAGTGCTCTACCTCTGAGCTACATCCCCGACCATGGGTCATCTTGACAGAGTGACCAAGGTTTAGCTTTAGGGCTCACAATGGTGGGGAGGGAGTAGGCAGTGTGTGCTCCAGTCCTGGGCAGAGTGAGTAGTTGATGTCCCACCTGCGCAGTGGGACAACAACCTAGCCCATCCTGTCTTTGGTGGCAGAAGCACCTATTTCTGTTAGCTACATACCCAGGTATTGAGCTGCTGGGATATATATATTTAGTTTAGGTAGCTACTGCCAAACAGGTTTCCAACATTGTTACACCAATTCATATACTCTTTTTTTTTTAATAGTTATTATTTTTATTTATTTATTTATTTATTTTGGAACCGGGGATTGAACTCAGGGACACTCGGCCACTGAGCCACATCCCCAGCCCTATTTTGTATTTTATTTAGAGACAGGGTCTCACTGAGTTGCTAAGGACCTCACTAAGTTGCTGAGGCTGGCTTTGAACTCGCGATCCTCCTGACTCAGCCTCCCAAGTCGCTTGGATTACAGGCGTGCGCCATCACGCCCGGCTTCATATACTCTTATCAGTGTAAAACTCTAGCTGCTCCAAATTCTCACCCAAAGTTTGGTTCCTTAGGTCTTCTAAAATGTTAGCTGTTTTACTGGAGCTGTCATGGTGCCTCATTTCAGTTTTAAAAAGCACGTCCCTGATAATGACAGGAAGTACCCTGCCATATGCATGTTAATTGTTTAGATGTCTTCTTTTGTAAAGTTCCTGTTCAAATCTATTATGCATTTTAAATAGTCTTTTTCTTATTGACTTATAGGCATTCTCTATGTATTCTGAATCAGTCTTTTGTTGACTATATATATAGTAAAAGTCTTTTCCCAGACTCTGGTTTGTCTAGATTTTTGGGGGGAGTGGGGGCTAACCAGGGATTGGACTGAGGGGAACTCAACCACTGAGTCACATCCCAATCCCTATTTTGCATTTTATTTAGAGATAGGGTGTCGCTGAGTTGTTTAGTGCCTCACTTTTGCTGAGGCTGGCTTTGAACTCCTGGTCCTCCTGCCTCAGCCTCCCAAGCCTCTGGGATTACAGATGTGCACCACCATACCCTACTACATTTCTTTTTAAATTACAGATCCCTTGCACTGGGAGGCAGACATATCATTTCTTCAATCACTCAATGATAAAGGTGGAGCAAACAATCAGGTTTGGGAGGCAGACATATCATTTCTTCAATCACTCAATGATAAAGGTGGAGCAACCCATCAGGTAAACAGGAAAGTTTCCTCATAACAGGGAGGGAGTGATCCTGAATATTGGAATCAATTTTGGAACTTCCTTCCATGTGTTATAAATAGGTCCTCTTGTTCCACTGACAAGAGGCTGATGTTCATCTGTTCCAAATAAATTCTCTTGAATTTTAAATTAAAAATGACAACAACAATCCCCTGGATCAAGGAAAGTGACCTAGGGAGAGGCAAGGTTAGATGGGGAGACCAGTTAGAAGGTTGGGTGAAGAATACAGGTAAGAGATGGAGGTTTAGATGAATATAGCAGCAGTGGGTATGGGAAAAAAAGATATTTATGAGGCAATTTGACTGGCCATTAGGGGCAGGGATGGGAAGATTGTGAAAGAGAGAAGAGAGTTGGAATGACTGGGTAGATGGTGACAGTGCCCTTTACTGGGTTTGGGAAAACAGGGAGTGAGGAGGAGCAGGGTGATAGGGAAGGTGATGATCTGGTGGAAATCATGAGTATGAGATGCCTGTGTGGTGTCAAAGTAGAGATATTACAGACATCTGGGTAAGATCTAGAACCCAGAAGAACAACCAAGAATGAAGATATCTATGGGAATTACCAGCATACAGATGACACCTGAAGTCATGGGAATGTTTGGAATGGTCCAGAGAATGAAAGTGAGTGAGAGGAGAGAGCCTAGGATGGCTCCTCTGAGGAGTTAATTTAGAAGATGGGCTAAAAAAGAAAATTTAGCAAAAGGAAGCCAGGAAGAACTTAGAAAACCAGAGTGTGGAAGTCCAGCAGCCCAGGGAAGAGCTCATTTCCCTCGTGGGGGTAGTGATTAGTGCTGGCTCAAGGAGGTCCATGACTGACTATAAGGCAGCTAATGGATTTGTAGCCCCCAAAGTCTTGTCTCCTAGGAGGTTGAGAACATGTCTTCAACTTACTTTATCTTTTTAACAGCACTGATCTGTGTGTGCTTTGTTCATTGCAGGCACTCAATAAAGACTTATTTATTCATTGAATATGTGAATTAGAGCCATAGATCAAACCTGCTTAAGAGAAGTCTTGCTATGGATAAAAGACTGGGAAAACGCCAGAAAGAGCCCAGAACATCTGCATACAAAAATGACTGAGGGGCTGGGGATATAGCTCAGTTGGTAGGGTGCCTGCCTGGCAAGCACAAGGCCCTGGGTTTAATCCCCAGCTCCGCCAAAAAAAAAAAAAAAAAAAAAAAAAAAAAAAAAATGACTGAGAAGCAAGAGGAGTTTGCTCACTGTCATGAAGAATTGAAAGAACATTTTGCCTCTTACCAAATGGAAGAGTGACAGGTCTGAGCAATGAATAGTGAACATTGGTAGGTCTCTGAGGTAAAAATAGGAAGAACCATGGCGTAGGAGGAAGTAGATTAACCCAATAAAAATTTGATTCTTAAGCTCTATAAATCAGAGCAATTTATAGAACCTTAGAGATAATGAAATCAACTGTATTATTTCACAAATGAGAATGAGAAGTAAGAAGGGGACTTGGAGAGCTGAGAGACTCGCTTAAAGGAGCTGCTAGTTACTGGCAAAGCTTGAACTCAAACTGAGGGCTCAATCCCAAGTCTTGTGCTAAAGGACTAAGGGGTCTGCTGCTATGTTCACTATAAGCATAAAATCTCCTTCTTCCCATTTCCTGTCCATTTCTTTTCACTTGCATATGAGTGAAGTTTGGTTAGAAAGAATATCTAGGCAGCTGTGATCATTTGCATGAAATCACAGACAACAAGACTAAAGCATTCTCAATGACCAATGGTACCATGATGGGATTGGGGCCAGAGGTGGAGGGTCTACTTATCCAGAAACTCCTGAGAGAGAAGGGTCAAACATGGCTTCAGAAAATCACCCTGGAGGAATCATTTAAAAATGCAGTGGGGGAGAAGACAGTGTGCTATTTTCTAAATGGTAATTATTATTTTTCATAATCAGAAAACATTTTTTTAATGTGAGTGAGCAATTGGGGAATAAGAGATAAGTAGAAACAGGCTTTTGCCAAAATAACCAACAATCATTTAGAATCAGGATGTGCCAGATGAAAACAAGGTAGTGATTAATGGGAAAGTGTTCTACTTCCCTTGTTGTTTTCATTTGGTTCATTTTGTGGGTCGTTGGTTGGTTTAAAGGTGAATTGCAGGGCGAGGCAGCAATTTACATAGTGGGAACGCTGCATATTTCTTAACTTGGTGAGATGGAGACCAGTCAAAGGAGACAAAGGAATAAAAACGAAATGGACACTGGAGAATGGAGTGAAGTGATATGACTTTGAGGAACCATTCAATGAAATATTACCTAAGTACCTATCATGAACAAGACAAAGAAGAAAGGAACAGGGCATGGTGGGGGGGCTTTCTTTAAAATGCGTGTGGTTGGATTTACTGCTCTATTCTGCTCTATTCTCCCACACTCAGCATGGAAGAATGGGATATCCATTCTTGAAAAGATACACCACATTCTTTCCACTAGAAAAGGTTCTCACACCCTTTTCTTTCAGTTTTAGATCCATTAATCCCAATAGGTACCCTGTGCTCCAAGATATCAGGCCTCCTGGTACTGAAGGGCCATCATTTCCCTTCTCCTGGTATTCAACACTGCTGGGCATCACATACTGAGTCTGTCCTTTGAATTCCCAGGCATTGAGAGAAGACCCAGACCCTACTGGACAGTTAACTGAGCAGGCAATCTTCTCCAAAATTGCCCAGTCCTCATGCCTAAGGTCAAACATGCCATCTGATCCATAAGGTCACCCAGGGGGCAGTTTCTCCCCTATTTAGTAGCAAGATCCAGGCCTGGCTGATGTGCCATGGTGTCACAGGCCAAAAGCTATTACAATTTACTCCTAAAAGTCATTTTTAGGTCCCAGAAAAAGGAAGTTATAACCTCTACAACATGGAACACAACACTGCAAAACAGCTGAAAAGGTCTTGGAAATTTCTCTGATGAGGTTAATTCCAACCTTCCCTTCCCTCAAGGTTCAGCTCCTGCTGTTCACTGAGACACTTCAAGTTGGTGTGCTGTCTGGGGGCGAATGGGCCTTCCAAGGACCTGAGAATCTGGTTTGGAACACAGTGTCATGTAGTAAGTGTCAGCTGTCCCTAAGAGGGAGAGTTTCCTGCCTCAGATGTTATAAGCCACAAGTGTCGGAAAGCCCAGATGCATTTTTGCCAGGAGCTTTAAGTATGGTTCATAGCTCTAAATTTCAGCCAAAGAAATTCTATCCTCCAGTTTCACTAGGAAGAAAATATCTCATAGCACAGAAGCACTAAGCTCACCATCAGAAAAGCCCGCTTTGGGAAGAATCCAGGGGAATCAATCTCTCCATTCGGTGTCTATAAGCTCTCATTACTGACATGAAATAAGAGGGTCACTATAGAATTGAGGCAGCACCTGACTAATTCTCTTGCTACTGCAGATTTCCTAGTGCATGGAGTTGAGCCTAGCCCTGACTTGGCTACATACTGCCGGGAGGCATTTCAGGAAAAAGGAAGCCATTGTCCAGAACAGGATGCACACCCAGCCCAAACACAGGTTGGTTTCTCCGCCTATGGATCAATGACATCCTTCTCAACAAATGTCAGATACTTTGTGCTTTAAAAGATCCCTGTGAATGGAAGTGCTAAGGCATCTGATCATAATTTAGGGTTTTTTTTTTCACCCAGTCTAAGTAAATATTGACTGAGTGGTTTATGCACAGGAAATGATGTCACATGCTGCTGGAAAACCAATGTAAAACCCAGGCCCCTAACCTCAAGGAGCTCATCATCTAGTGGTGGGGAGCATGGGGCATGTCAGCTATGGACTGTGCCATACCCAGTGTCCCCAGAGACTAGACAATGACCTAGTATACTTTTGCTATCTGGTTTTCTATGTGTACTGATACATTATGCTCAACTCTATCAACAAATATTCTTTGCTTCGGAGTGGCAAGATGGCTGGGAAAAATGTTTACTTAGAGTGGTCCAGTAGGAGGTGAGGGTAGTGGGATGATAGGGACAAGGAAGAGAGTTACCCCTCAATGCCAGTAAATCTATCGCATAGGGGCTGGGAAGGTAGATCAGTAGTCAAGCACTTGCCTAGCATATGAGGCCCTGGGGTTTAAGCTCCTGCACCACAAAAAAAGGTAAAAGTTAAAATTTTAAAATGCATTGCATAAAAACCAAGTGAAGAGACACTTAAAATGGTGGCTACCTTTCCCCAGAATGAACTCTGGGTCCAACCTTCTGTTAGGCACAAAAGGTTCTCTTCTCAGATAAAATTAGTTTATTTGGCTAAAAATGCTTTGTTTTGAATGTTTTATTGCACAATCACAAAATAATCAAAAAGTCTCTGTTGGTGAGAAGGGCCATTGCTCTGCTCTAACGATACAGTTAATTTACTCAAATTAATGCAGCAGAAGTAGGGTGTGGAATCCTCTTTTCTATCTCATTTTTGCATTTTTAATACTGATAAAGCTTTCAAAAGCTGTGCTCTTGCAGCCTTTAGTATGAGGTTAAAGAGAATGAGTTGGAAGGAATAGGATTATATTTATTTTTACAATTTACCCTCTCAAAAAAATGGGGAAAAGTACATTTTAGATCTTCTAAAAAGAACATTAAAAGGGTCTCAAATAATCCTAAGCTTTCTCTTGCCTCTAAAAAAGTACCTTTTCTCAGCTCTTTAGTGCACATTATCTTGTTTGCCTGGGATCTGCTTTTAAAGCATGTTTCCCACTAGGCCAATTCAACAGCAGTCTAAGAAATGTCATATTTTCTACCTAAAACACAAATGGAAAATCACAGGATCAGAATTCACTTGTTCTTTCCCCTCCCCCATCCTTTTAAATAAAAGATGTATTTATTTCTTTCGTCCTAAGACTTTTGGCAACAGCCATTTAAAAGAAAGAATCATACGGTAATTATTAATTTTGCATGAAATCGACTCTGGCCTCAGCTTTCATTTGAGATGCAGTTACATGAAAAACAGGCTGCGTTAATTTCATCCCTCTGGGGTTGCTTGGCAACAAGGCCTTGCTCCAGACCATCTCTTCTTGGCCCAGAGTGATCTCTTTGGGGTGTCTCTCATGCTAAGGCAATCATCACCCTGTTGCTGTTTCTTTGTGTATCTTATGGTCCTGATGACCCAGGGGGTTGGCGCCTTCACCCTAGTCATATTGACAAGAGTCTGTATAAGTCCAGGACATGTCAGCTCAGATAATAAACTAAACTTGAAGATTTTGGATTGTGCAATCCAGGTTAGACAGAAAAGACAGGGAGCCTAAGTAATGTCTGAGGTGATGCTGGAGAGCAATTGGGCTGAGATAAGGTAAGTAGTAGTCCTTACAAAAAAAAAAAAAAAAAAGTGTTACTATGTTCTGCTTCAGAAATATATCTACGTTACATTGCTAAATAATAATGCAAGATCCAGGACAGTATGCCTTAGATACTAGCTTTCGCATGTGTGCAGAGAGAGAGGGATTAAGAAAATATTTTGCTTATGTTTGCATAAAGAAAAATACAGATGATCACCTGTGTTTGTAAGGTATAAGAGTGATGTATAAAAGGCAGAATCCAGAACAATATTTTTCACCTGTGTATTTCTTTATATTATTTTGCTTTATAAGCTAAAAGAATGTGTTACTTTGCCAAAAAATAAAAATAAAAAATGTTAGCAATCCAATCCAGTCATTAAAATTTGGGAGAGTTGAAAAAACTGAAGGTTTTTTTGTTTGTTTGTTTTTTGTTTTTTGTTTTTTGTTTTTTTTGGTTTGGTTTGGTTGGTTGGTTTTTGGTGAGTCTGGAATTATTTCAGAATTTAAAGTTAAATGTAGTAACAAGCCATACAGATTTTGTGTACTTCCTGTTTAAACCCCATTCTTGCCATCCTATTTTAATAAAGGAAAGCTATCTGTACATTTGAACATTTTGAGTGGCTTTGTAGGAAACAGGGGTTTCATTGAACATTTTGAGCAACAAAGAAAAGCCCTCAGGAGCATTAGCCTTCATCAGAGTGTGGTTCCATTCCTGCCCTTGAATGGCTTCTGCTGTGGACCCTGGGGGCTGGCCTCTGAGTATGGAACTCTCATGATGAAAGCATTGCTCTTTGGTTCAAATAAGCCCTTGGTTTTGCCTTCCTGGCTTGCCTGGACGTCCTTCAGTGTTTTCACTTAGCAAAAGGCTATCTCCTCCTCCTTTCATTGTCCATCTGTATCACTCTAGTTATATCTTTCTCCACTAGGTTTAGCTCCTGGAAGGTAGATTTAATGGCTGAGTTATCACCTTATGTGGTTCCCTGGCACATAATTTTTCCTTAAGTTTTTAATCTGAAAATAATTAAAGATTCACACAAAGTTGCAAAAATATATTCTTTGGTCACATTCTGCATTCCATCCTGGAATCCTGCAAGCTCCTAAATGATTTTTTAATTTATACATATTGAGTTACTCTTTGTGATGTAAAGTTCTACAGGTTTTGAAAAATGTTTACTGTCTTGTATTCAGCCTTGTAGTATCATAAAGAATAATTTGGCTACCCTAAAAATGTCCCCTGTGCTTCACTTGTTCAAATCTCTCCCACCCGAAGCCCTGGCAGTCTCTGATGTGTTTACCATTTCTATAGTTTTGATTTCTTTCGAAAGTTAAATAATTGGTCTCATGCAATATCTTGGGTTTTTTTTTTTTTTTTCCTGACTAACTTCTTTCACTTTGCTATATTTTAGTCATCCACATCTTGAACAGCTCCTTTCTTTCTTTTTTTTTCCTTCTATCTTTTTTCATCTCTTTTCCTTTGTGGTGCTACAGATTGAACTCAGGGCTTCACATATGCTAAGCATGTGCTCTACCACTGAGCAATATTCCTAGCCCTAACTTCCTTCTTTCTTTTCTTTCTTTCTTTCTTCCTTTCTTTCTTTCTTTTTTAAAATATTTTTTAGTTGTAGATGGACACAATGCCTTTATTTATTTTTATGTGGTGCTAAGGATTGAACCTAGTGCTTCACCTGTGCTAGCTGACTGCATTACCACTGAGCCACAACCCCAGCCCCCTTAGCTTATTTATTTTTATTTATTTTATTGTGTGGATGTATCAGTTTGTATATCTAGCAGCATAATCACAATACAAAACAGTTTCATAACTATATATAAGGATCTCTCTTTGTTGCCTGTTACAACTATCGCCATTTCTATTCACCACTCCTCCTCATATCCCTAATCCTTGGCAACCACTAATCAATCTATCCTCCATTTCTAAAATTTGATTTCAAGAATATTATATAAATTGAATCATTTAGTGTGGACCCTGTCAGAATCCCCACTGATACAACATAATTTCCTTGAGATCCATCCAAGTTGTTCCCTGTATCAATAGTTCATTCCATTTTATTGATGCATAGCATTCTATGATAAACAAGTACCAAAGTTTGTCTAATCATTCACCTGTTGACAGAAATCTGAGTTGTTTCCACAGTTTGGCCATCATGAAAAAAAAACTCGTGTAAACAATCATGTGCATGTTTTTGTGTGAGCATAGATTTTTATTTCTCAGGAGCACAATTGCTGGGTCAAACGTGTGTTTTTAGGTTTGTAAGAAACTGCCAATCAGTTTTCCAGAGTGGTATAACATACACTATATTCAGCAATGTTTGAGTGGCCCAGTTTTTCTTCATTTTTGCTAGCATTTGGTTGCTAGCCTCCAACTTAGGCTCTTGGAGTATGGAGGAGACCTCATTCCTGAATGTGAGGGATTGGAGGGCAAGTGCATGAGAGGAAGCCAGTTCCTCCATGTCATTCCTAAGAACCTTACAGTCTCACAAGTGATGATGTGTGTTGGATGATGAACCCGAACCCCTAAAAGAAACCTGTATCAGGGAGCTTTTCTGTGGACCACCCAACTCAGAGAGAAAAAAATAACTATAGAAGATGTTACAGTTTGGATATGAGGTGTCCCCTAAAAGCTTCCTTGTCAGGGCAGGGATATTCACAGGTGCAATGATTAGTTTATGAAAGCTGTAACCTAAGCAGTCATCCTAATTTGAATGGACTGACTGGATTGTACCTGTAGGCAGGTGAGGTGTCGTGGGAGGAGGTGGTTCACTGGGGGCCGGCTCTAGAAGGGTGCCTCTTCCCTGTGGCCCCTTTGCCTTTCTCTCTCTGCTTCCTGGTTGTCATGAGGTAAGCAGCTTTCCTCTGCCGTAGTCCTTCTGCCATGGTGTTCTGCCTTACTCCGGCCCAAAGCAATGGACTGACCCTCTGAAATCACAAGCCCAAAATAAACTTTTCCTCCTCTAAGTTGTTCTTGACAGGTATTTTGGTCACAGTGACATAAGGTTGACTAATAGAGAGGGGTAAAGAAGAAAATCACTGTCAGGATCCAGTAGAGGCTCCAGTCAGCTGTTTGAAGCTGTGGGTAAAAGGCATGACATTTGCTGCTTAGGTCTTCCAAAAGTAGTTCATATTCTGCCTGTGTTTTGCAAAGAAATAAGACAAAGCTAACAAAGGCTATTGCCCATGTGTGGCAAAATTGGACTGATTTTTTTTTTTTTTTTTTGGCGGTGCTGGGAATTGAATGGACTGATTTTTAATCCAAAAGTATACCCTATCCTTTCCCAGTAGATTTTGCTAAAGAAAATTCCTAAGTTACTGTCCAAGACCTACTCTCTCATTTTCTTCAACTTCCATCTATTTAATTAAGCCTAGGACAATAAGTTCCATTTACTAATAGTTGTGAATGTGGACAAAACCATGTTTCTATACAATTAATGGATCTGAGCTATCTAAGGAACAGAGGGTTTTGATTATTTAAAAAAAAAAAAAAAAAAAAAACAGCTTTCAAAAAGCAACTCTTCAGACAAAGGTTAGTTTTGTCTGGAATGGCACAGAACACTGTGCTCAGAGGAATAATGCTATCAGGGAACTTTCTGTCCTTCCCGGCATACCTTTCTCCACCCCTGCCCTTCCTGACTTCACCCTAGGGGATATCTGTTGTCCTCATTCTAGTCAGATTTTTTTAAAGTATTTATTTATGCCCCACCCTACTCCAAAAAGCTTTGATGAAATTTAAAAATTGAAATATTTTCCTCTGTAAAACCAGACCAAAAAAAAAAAAAAAAAAAAAAAAGAAAAGAAAACTGAATCAAAATCACTTAAAAGAAGCAGAAAAGTAGATGTGACCAAATTTGTATTTATCATCCACAATGATTATACTTGATTTTAAGAAATACTCCTAGCATCTAATACTCTAGTACCACACTATTTTTAAAAGCTATCACTTGACTTTTCCCATATGAAATCTTCAAAATTCATTGTATACTTCCATATTTTCCATTTCATGATTTTTTTTTTTCGTTTCTGAGCTCTTAGGGGCTTATACATGTAAATAAACATCTGAAGGATTTTCTAGTAGTCTAACTCCAGCTCACGGCTACTAGCTCTTCTAAGGAACAATACAGAGAGCATCTCTGTTCTTGCTATGGACAAACAATTCATCTCAAAAACTTTCTAATGATAACTTGCAAAGATATGATAAAAACAGGGCTATGGACTGAACTGTGTCCCCATCAGACTCACACGTTGAGGGGCTGGGATTGTGGCTCAGTGATAGAGCACTTGCCTAGCATGTGTGAGGCACTGGGTTTGATCCTCAGCACCACATAAAAATAAATCAAATAAAGGTACTATGCCCATCTATAACTGAAAGAAAATGTTTAAAAAAACTCATGTTGAAGCTCCAATCTCCAATGTGATGTTTAGAAATGGGGGCCTTGGAAGGTTAAAGTAAGGTCTTCGTGATGAGATTAGTGTCCTTCTAGGAAGAGGTAGAGTATGCAATATCCTCTGCACCCCACCCCAACCTACCCCACATGTAAGGACATGAGAAGGCCATCATCATCCGCAAGCCAGGAGGAGTGCCACAGGGACCAAATAGC
Organism: Glaucomys volans; assembly: GCA_020662805.1. Taxonomy (NCBI): domain Eukaryota; kingdom Metazoa; phylum Chordata; class Mammalia; order Rodentia; family Sciuridae; genus Glaucomys; species Glaucomys volans. Next base: position 128,166 of record JAJEJO010003785.1, on the reverse strand, counting down.
TGGCACATGGATCTTGGACTTCCCAGACTCCAAAACTGTAAGAAATATATAATTGTTTAAACTACCCAGTCTATGGTATTTTGTTATAGCCACCTAAACTGATTATGTTGACGAAATCAGCCAACGAATACATATTGAGGTACTCCTATTAATAAATGCTATCAGAGGGTAGAGGCCTTGTCTTTCTTGTCATTATTCCTCACACAATGCCTGGGACAGAGACTCAAATACTGACCCACAGTTGTTGTGCACCTTCTCTGAACAGCATACTGGTCTTATACCTTCTAGAAATATGCCCAGATAAAGAATTCAGGGGTTCATGACCAGCACCCCCATGCTCACCCAAGGCCCATGTGTGAAATAACCCCTTAGGTCTTATGCTCTGTGGTTGTAGTTTATCCCAGTGCATAAAACTGGGACCAGATCTTCCAAGCCACAGGCTACTACCCTCACACCCTCCCACCCTGCC
>JAJEJO010003785.1:53711-127597 GCA_020662805.1 Glaucomys volans | reverse complement strand
CTAAGTTGCTGAGGCTAGCTTTGAATTCCTGATCCTCCTGCCTCAGCCTCCCAGCTGCTGGGATTACAGGCATGCGCACCACAATGCCCAGCACCTCACTATCTTTTCCAAACACTTTGCTGTTAGTTTAGGGTGGTGCTCAGAGGCTATAGCACTCTAAATTGGTTCCTGCCCTCTCAGGCAACAGGCAAATGTTTAGGGCAGGAGAAACAACCTAAAGAGCAACTAATAAACCATATGAGATACATACTTCCCACATTCCAAAACACAAACCTGAGAGTAGTCTTGTTAATCAGACCACAATATTTCTCTTTTCTGATAAATCCACTGAGTAGAGCAAGTTCTTAACCTTAGTGTTATTAGCATGTTGGTTCAGATAATTTTTTGTTGAGAGTGCTGTCCTGTGCATTGTAGGGTGTTTAGCAGCATCCTTGGTTTCTAATCACTGGATGTCAGGAGGAGCCACCCCCAACCAAAAATGTCTACCAACATGGTCAGATATCACTGGGGTAAAGTCAGCAACACAATCTGAAACCCAGGTGTATTAAAAAAAAAAAAAAAAAAAGTCAATGAATGCATTAGCCCACAGTTGACAGAACTTGTACTTAAAAAGAGTCAAAATGTCAGCAATTGACAAAACTTGCAAGTTTCTGAAAACTTAAAATTGTTTCCAAATACGAAGTTTTAAAAAGACAGAGACAGATATCACTTGGATTGCGGGAGGAAGGAAGGGAAGGAGGGAGGGAGGGAGGGAGGAAGGAAGGAAGGGAGGGAGGAGAGAGGAGCTTCATTGAGATAATTCGTATACCAAACTATTTACCCTTTAAATGGGTTTTATTAAGTCCATGTTTTTACTTAAATCTCATTTTAACATTCCACTTAAAGTCAGTGTTCTTTAGTAAGTCCATAGGATTGTGCAAACATAACCACAATTTTAGACATCCATTCCCCCTAAAAGAAATTCCACACTTGATACCAGTTGCACAGTTTGTTCACCAGGCAACCATGAACCTACTTTGACTCTACAGATTTGCCTATTCTGGACATATCAATATAGTCATACACAATGTGGTCTTTTGTGATGGATTGTTTCACTTAGAATAACGTTTTTGAGGTTCACCATATCGTAGTGTGTATCACTACTTTGTTCCTTTTTATTGCTGAAAAATAGTTATTGGTGAATGTATGTTTTCATTTTTCTTGGGTTTACATGTGGGAGTGGAATGACTAGTTCATATGGTAACTTTCTGATTTTGAGGAACTGCCAAACTGTTTTTGAAAGCCGCAGCATACATGAAGCCCTGAGTTCAATCCCCACTACCACACATATGTGCGCGCGCGCACACACACACACACACACACATACACACAAAGACTGCACCATTTTATATCCCCACCAGCAATGTATAAGGGCTTCCATTTCTCTTTGTCTTCCTCAATACTTGTTATTTTCTGTTTTTTGGGGGGGGTTATTTTTTATTTTTATTTTTTAAGTCATAGCCATCCTATCTCATTATGGCTTTGATTTGCATTTCTCTACAGAGAATGATGTCGACATCTTTTCATGTACTTATGGGCCATCTATTTATCTTCTTTGGACAAATATCCATTTAAATCCTTTCCCATTTTTTTCAAATTAAGCTTTTTATTTTGAAATAAAGATTTATATGAAGTTCTAGGATATAATACAGACAAGTTCTATGTAGCCTTTACTCAATTTTCCCCATGGTAACATTTTACATTTTATAAAGCTATAATATAATATCACAACCAAAATATTGACATTGATACAGTCAAGATACAGAACTTTTCCATCACTACCAGGATCCCTCATGTTGTCCTTTTACAGCCAACCCACTTCCCTCCTGCCCCACCCTGGCAACTATTAATCTGTTCTTCAAGACATTCTGTCATTTCAAGAATGTTATAAAACTGAAATAATGTGACAGTTTGGAATTCCCGATAACCCTCCCTCCCCAGCATAATTCTCTGGAGATTCATCCACGTCGCTATGTGATAGTTTGTTTCTTTTTATTGCTGAATAGTACATTATCCTCAGGATGTATCAATTTGTTGAACTATTTTCCTATTGAAAAACATGGCGGTTATTTCTAGTTTTGAGTTATTAGGAGTAAAGCTACTGTACAGGTTTTGGTTTGAACATTTGTCTTCATTCCTCCAGGATAAATGCCTGGGATTGAAATTTCTGGGTTGTACATTTAATTTTCAAAGAAATTGCCCAACTGATTTCCACATTGCTATATCATTTTACCTTGCTTCAGCAAGGTATGAGCAATCCAGTTGCGGGACAAAAGTACAGCTTCTGCCCTTTGGGTGAATGCTGAGTGGGACAAGTGAGACCTGGTCTTCTCTGAGGCACTGGTTTGACCAGAAGGGGAAAGGTTAAGGAGCCTGTTTGTGCCTCAAATGCCTCTCTGTTCTTATCAAGAGATTTTAGCAGATTTTCTTGAAAGAATGTTTCTTCGTTTGCCATATGCCCTAGAGACTTCTTCAAAAAATTGCTAGGAAGAGGATCTGCTTAGCTCCTTACACATTCTGGAAGTCCCAACCCCCAAGCTTGATTTTTATTTTTTAAAATAGTCTTACTATGTTACCCAGGCTCATAATATTGATAGATATGATACCAATATTAATCAGCCCATGCAACCTAGAGGTCCCCTGCTCCTGGGAGGCCACCATATTGATGTCAAATTTAGTGCAGACACCCAATCAGCTAAGCACACTACAGTCTCAAACTCCTGGGCTAGGTGGTCCTCCTGCCTGAGACTCCCAATTAGCTGGGGCTATAGGTGCACACCATTGCACCTGGCTCTTGATTTTTGATATGACCAAGAATTTGGTAGAGGGGAAAAATTCTGTATCCTGTCCCCAAATTCTAGATCCTCTAACAGAGCAACCATCGCAGGTCCTCCCAAGGATGATGAGAGTGGAATGTGGCTGCCTCCCTGAAGTCTTGGCTGCCTATAAGGCTGGATGAAGTACACTGCCCAAACATCTCAGAGGCTGGCTTGTCTTGAATAAAAAAGTTCTCTCCTCTTCTCTCTTTCCCTCCCTGCTACCTCCGTTTTTTGTTTTTGTTTTTGTTTTTGTTTTTGTTTTTGGTACTGGGGATTGAACCCAGGGGCACTCCACCACTGAGCCACATCCCCACCCCTATTTTGTATTTTATTTAGAGACAGGGTCTCACTGAGTTGCTTAGGGCCTTGCTAAATTGCTGAGGCTGGTTTTGAACTCGCGATCCTGCCTCAGCCTCCCAAGTGCTGGGATTACAGGTGTGCGCCACTGCACCCAACTCTCCCCTCTCCTTTTCCCTCACCTCTGTCTTCTTTTCTTTTTCCTGTAGGGGTCACATATGTCATATAATAAAAATGGACTCATTCTGGAAGACCGAAGCTATTTAGTACTTACAAGTTTTATGCCAAATATACTTCTAGTTCCAGAGGCATATTGTCTTTGGTGCATCCAGTTGAGTGGCTTATTAAAGCTGGTCACCAACAGGGGAGTCAGTGGACCAAATTAAAGTAAAGCAAAGACAAAATTTTTTGTTTGTTTTAGGGCTGGGGTAATATCTCAGTGGTAGAGTGTGTGCCTAGCAGGCATGAGGTCCTGGGAATGATCCCATACACCCTCCACCCCCCAACACACACACACACACACACACACACAGATGTTTTTTAAATTATTATTGGACAGCACTGTGAAATAGTTTACAGAACGGCACCTAATAGGACTTCCTGCCATTCCTATTCCCCTGCCATTCAATTCTCCTCTACTGGAAAGCCATCCATGAACTTAGTCCCTTATATATCTTTCCATGGATATGCTGGGTAAACAATATGTATCTTGTTTTCCTCCAAAGCCTGAATTGAATCCCAGTTTTGTCCTTTACTAGCTGGGTAACCATCAGTAAGTAAGTTAACCTCTTTGAGCCACAGATCCTTCATCTGAAAAATGGGAATAATGATACTTACTGAACAGGGTTAGAGTGAGCATTTTTGTATTTAAGCCAGGCACAGTGACACATGCCTATAATCCCAGCTACTCAGAAGGCTGAGGCAGGAGGATTCCAAGTTCAAAAGCCAGCCTGGGCAATTTAGTGAGACTCTGGCTCAAAATCAAAATTAGAAAGGGCTGGGAATATAGCTCAATGATAAAACACCCCTTGGTTCAATTCTTAGTACTAAAAGAAAAAAAAAAAAGGTTGTGTTTAATGGTGCTTTTTAAATAGAAATATATCATACCAATACCAGCTATTGTTCTAATGGAAGCAGCTACCAGGTACCCCTAGTGAAGTGGAGACTAAGCTGTATTCAGTAGGTTCTCCAGAATGAGAACCATTGGTGCAGGGGAAATACCAAAAGTGGATTGAGAGAAAGAGAACACAACCCATTACAGTTAAAGTAGGTATAAAGTAGGATCTGAATCATTTGCAAGGGAAGAACTTTGGGAAGTCAGTGACACACAAAACCTATCATGGGGGTAAGTTAGAGAACCTTTTCATCTATCATCTACGTACTGACGGAACCTGCAGGGTTCAAGCCTCCATGTGGCCCTTCTCCCAAAAGAAGCCCACTTTTAAATCAGCGACAGTGCTGGGTTTAACTCAAAATAGACTTGAGACCATTTTGAGGGACTAACTTTGGGTCTTCCAACAACCATGTAGAGAGGCTGTTTCAGAGATTATCTAGAATCCAATTTATAACAGGACCAACCTTGGAGATCATCTGACAGAGACTCAGGCCAGGAGACTAAGACTCACACTGAGTTAAGCGTACATTTGTTTCCATCCTTCTCTTTGACAGAACGAGTAAGAACAGCAGTAGGGAAAATAAGAGAAAACAGAGGAGTATGGGCAAGGAATCAAACATTGTCTTCAGTCTTGAGCACAAAATCGGAAACATTCTACAGGGAGCCTGTCCTAGGCTCTCACTGTCTCTTAAAAGGATCATAGAGGAGGTGGAGTGAGACAGATACCAACAGTCTGCACAAAGGATGCAGTGGGCTGTCCACTGTCCGAACAGGAGAAAAGATATATAGGGCAGGACAGCTGTAGGCAGGCTGAGCGGAAGTCAATTCAAAAACTGGAATTCCCATTGTTCATTTTCTGTTTGGGGAGGAGCTGGGTGGGAAACAAGAAAGAACAAGTTACCTGCCACGTTGAGGGTTCTTCTCAAGTTACAGATTCTGCAGCTTCAGCAAGGCCTCGTGTGCAGGTCTGGCCTACCAACTGCCTGAGATTGGGAGTGTGGTTATTGGCTGAGGGAATACCAAGTCAGACCCCAGGGTCCAGTGAGTTGACCCTCTGCAGTCTTGGAACCTGTTTTTAACAAGAGTTAGGTGCTCATTCCAAAACCAGAATCAACCCCACTTCCTGTAGAGGTTTGGTCATGCCCACTCTAGGCATGGTGTCGATCCACGGTGTCTTGTGCCTTATTGTTCCAGCTACCTGGGAGGCTGAGACAGGAGGACCACTTGAGACCAAGAGTTCAAGGCAGCCTGGGCAACATAGCAAGACCCAGTCTTTAAAAAATAAATACATAAGGAGTTAATGAAGAAATGGTTAAAGGGTTTGAAAATGATTGCCTCTGTAGAGGAGTAAAAAATGAAAAGGAGCAGGGTTGGAGAATGAAAAACAAGAAAAAAGCTTTGTCAACCTTATTTTTTCTTTCCTTCCTTCCTTTCATCCTTCCTTCCTTCCTTCCTTCCCTACCTCCCTCTCTCCCTTCTTTTCTTTTCTTTTCTTTTCTTTTCTTTTCTTTTCTTTTCTTTTCTTTTCTTTTCTTTTCTTTTCTTTTCTTTTCTTTCCTTCCTTCCTTCCTTCCTTCCTTCCTTCCTTCCTTCCTTCCTTCCTTTCTCTCTCTCTCTCTCTCTCTCTCTCTCTTTCTTTCTTTCTTCTTTGTGATGTGCATGCTGGGCAAGTGCTCTAACACTGAACTACATCCCATCTCTTCTCTTCGTTTTGTATTTTTAAAAGTTTCAAATCCATGCAAAAGTTGGAGAACACATACAATAAAATGACATTGAAAGAAAATGACATTCATAAAGATGAACTGATAAATTGGACTTCATTAAAATTAAAAGCTTCTCTGCCCCTTAAAAGATGCTGTTAAGGAAAAGAAAACACAAGCCACAGGCCAGGAAAAAAAATCTTGAAAACACAAATCTGATAAAGGACTTATAACCAGAATATTTATTATTATTATTTTATGTTTATTATTTTATTCATTATTTTATTTATTATTTTATTTATTTTATTTTATTTTATTTATTTTTATTTTATATTTATTATTATTATTACTTATTAAAATTCACATTTTACAAAGCTCACAAAATTCAATAAAAACACAAATACCCTAATTAAAATGGGCAAATGATTTGAACAGACACTTCACTAAAGAAGATACATAAATAGCAAATATGCATATGAAAAGAAACTGAACATCATAGATCATTAAGGAAAGCTAAATTAAAATTAGGAGATACCAGAAAAACTAACAAGACAAGTTGGTGAAAATGTGAAGAAATGGGATTCTCACATATTGTAAGTAGAAATAGAAAATGCTTTGGAAAACAGTTTAGCAGTTTCTTATAGAGTTAAACATAATCCCAGTGCTCAATATTTACCCAAGAGAGGTAAAAATTGGGGTTCACACAAAACTCCACAATGCAAATGTTTATAGTTACTTTTGGGGTTGGGGCTGGTGCTGTGGCTCAGAGGCAGAGCATCTGCCTAGCACCTGTGTGGCACTGAGGTCAATCCTCAGTGCCACGTAAAAATAAAACAAATAAAGACATTCTGTCCATCTACAACTACAAAAAAAATTTTTTAAAGAGTTGTAGGTTTAAAAAAATGTTTATAGTACCGGGCGCGGTGGCACGCGCCTGTAATCCCAGCACTTGGGAGGCTGAGGCAGGAGGATCACAAGTTCAAAGCCAGCCTCAGCAACTTAGCGAAGCCCTAAGCAACTCAGTGAGACCCTGTCTCTAAATAAAATACAAAATAGGGCTGGAGATGTGGTTCAGTGGTGGAGTGCCCCTGGGTTCAATTCCCAGTATCAATCAATCAATCAATCAATCAATAAATGTTTATAGTGACTTTATTCATAATTGTCTAACATCAGAAACAGCCCACATGTCTTTCAGGAGATAAATGGATAAACAGAGAATAGTACATCCTGACAATGAAATACTAGACAGCAATAAAAAGGAACAAACTACTGGCATGCAAAAATGTGGACAAATCTCAAATGCATTATGGTGTCACAGGTTGAATTGTTATGCTCCTCAAAATATACAAGTGCTCACCCCTAACACCTCAGAATGAGAACTTATTTAGAAATAAAGTCATTGCAGATGTAATTACTTGAGAGGAAGTCATACGGGAATAAAATGGCTCTTAATCCAATAGGACTGATATCCTCAAAATGAGAAACAGGGAGAACACCATGAAATGACAGAGGCAGATTTTGGAGCTATGCAGCTGCAAAATAAGGAATGTCAAGGGTTGCTGGTGACACAAGAAACTAAAAGAAGGGAAAGGAACACAATTTCCTCTAAAGTCTTTAAGGAGAGTTCATGACCCTTCCAACAACTTGATTTTGGACTTTTTAGCATTCAGAACTGTGAGACCATAGAGTTCGATTGTTTTAAGCCACCTAGTTTGTGGTAATGTTTTTATAGTAGTCCTAGCAAACTAGTACACTAAGTGAAACAACCCAAACTCAAAAGGCAATATACTCTAAGATTCTATTTTTATGAGATTCTGGAAAAGGCATAATACTAGGGATGAAGAACAGATCAGTGATGCCAGGGGCTAGGAGTAGAGTGAGGAGAATTTGGGGTGTAATAGAACCTTCTATATCTTGATTGTAGTGGTAGTTATATAACTGCATGTATTTGTCAAAATTTTGCCCCCCCAATCATACAATTTTGTTTAATTGGTGAATTTTTACTCTATGTCAATTATACTTCAGTAAATCTGACTCCCCACCAAAATCTGAAACCCAAAATCAATCAAAAAAAACCTTTGTATGCCTTATACCTAGATTCAAAGGCTAGTATTTGACCTTTTGCTTTATTGATACTCTACATATGTGCTTTTTGCTGAATTATTTGCAAATAAGCTACAGACCTCAGGGCACTTTATCCCTAAATATTCATCAAACATCTTCTAAGAATAGAGACATTTCTCTTCATAGAATATCTAAGAAAAGTAATAACTACCTAATTTACAGTCCATATTCCAACTTTCCCAATTTTAAAAGTCCTTTGTAATTGCCTTTGTCTAATATGGATCCAATCAAGGATCATAAAATGCATTTGGATGTTATAGCTTTTTAATATCTTAATCTAGAATAATCTTCACATCTTTTTCATGAGGTTATATCTAAGATAATTGGCTTGCAGAATGTTCGACATTCTATATTTGTTTTAATGCTTCCTTGAGGTGTTATCAAATATTTTCCTCTATCCATGTATTTCCTATAAACTAGAAGTTAGCATTAAAGACTTGATTAGATTCAGGCAAAACACTTGGCAAGAATCATTCATCAGTGATACTTATTTTTCCTTTTTTTTTTTTTTTTTTTTTTTTTTTGGGAGGGACTAAAGGTAGGGGCACTCAACCACTGAGCCACATCCCCAGCCCTATTTTGTATTTTATTTAGAGACAGGGTCTCACCAAGTTGCTTAGTGCCTCACATTTGCCGAGGCTGGCTTTGAATTTACAATCCTCCTGTCTCAGCCTTCCAAGTCGCTGGGATTACCGGTGAGTGCCCGGCTCTTGATTTTTTTATTTTGAGATAGTCATCTAATTTGTTGAAGCTGGCTTGAATTTGTGATCCTTCTGCTTTATCTTCCTGAGTCTCTGGGATGACAGGTGTGCACCACCAACACCAAACCTGGCTTATTTTTCCATCTTTCTGATCTCCCTACAGACCCATTTTCCTATCTTTCTTTCTCATTCCATAAAGATCTTGTGTGTCTGCAATCCAAATCTTGTGGAGAGCCGGGTATACTGGCTGGGTAGAAAAGCCATAAATAAGAGTTACTGGCCTAAAAGAAGATAAATAACTGAAATGTAATAGGAAACCTGAGTTGAAGGGGGTGCCAGTTGAGGTAAGGACTGAGGATGGGCAGGCAACAAGTAGAAGAAAGACAAGGTGACAGCATGTGGTGGGAGGGAAAGATTAGTGAGAGACAGCACTACCAGCAGGAGGTAGGCTACAAGAGGTTCATTGTTGGGCAAAGAAGTGATTATAATCCCCTGTGGTGAGACCATGAGAGGAAGGGACCTATATGCTAGATTTAGAGGGACAGAGACAGCCTCCCTAAGAGAGCAATAGGTGAACTGAGGTCTGAACGGTAATCAAGTCAGTAGAGATGAACATAGGCAAGATAGGGAAGCCAAGAGCTAACTGGTTACTTGCTAGAATTAAATCTGTGTAGGAATTTAGGTTTCCAACACAGTATTTTTACCATAAATTTTAATCCAAACTAATAAAGATCCTAGACCTAATTTCTGGTTTATAGGAAATACTGATGGGAATTTGCAATCACATCGATTTGAATTAAAACCCCTAACTGGTCAGGTATGGTGACACATACCTGTAATTGCAGCAATTGGGGAGGCTAAGTAGGAGGATTGAAAGTTCAAGGCCAGCCTTTGAACTCAGCAACACCCTGTCCCAAAATAACAAATAAAAAGGGCTGGGGATGTAGCTCCCCAGTACCACAGAATAACGACAACAAACAAAAACCCAACCAGCCAAACAAACAAACAAAAACCTAACCAGAGAAATACTCATACATGCACATAATATAATAAAACAATTTAATTTGGTCAGTATCATTCCCTAATATTTCCCCTTTCCCTCCTTATCCCCATACTCTGCTGATCTCCCTTCAATTTTCATAAGATCCCCCACCCTGCCTTTCTGTTCCTTTATCCTTTCTAGCTTCCATATATGAAATAAAACATACAACTCCTGACTTTTTGAGTTTCGCTTATTTTGCTAACATAATGTTCTCCAATGTCCCATGAATGACATAATTTCATTCTTCTTTAAGGTTGAATAAAATTTCATGTGTATACACCATATTTGATTCATCCATTCATCCACTGATGGACACCTAGGCTGGTTCCATAGTTGAATATTGTGAATTGTGTTGCTCTAAACATGGGTATACATGTTTCACTATAGTATGCTGTCTTTAATTCCTTAGGATAACTAGCTAGGAGTGGGATAGCTGGGTAATATGGTTGTTCCATTCATAGTCTTTTGACAATGATTTCCATAGTGGTTGTGCTAATTTACAATCCCTCCAACAGTGTGAAAGAGTTCCTTTTACTTCACTTCCTTTCTAGCATTTACATTTATTTAGGTATCCCCCAGGGGTGCTTTACCACTGAGCTACATTCCCAGCCCTTTTTATTTTTTCCAGACAGGGTCTGACTACGTTATTTAGGCCTTTGCTATGTTGCTAGGCTTGCCTTGGCGCTTGTGATCCTTCTGCCTCAGCCTCTGGAGCTGCTGGGATTACAAGCATATGCTACCACACCCAGCTTCCAGCAATTATTATTGTTTGTATTCTTTTTTTTTTTTTTTTTTTTTTTTTTTTTGCAGTGGTGGGGATTGAACCCAGGGCCTAGTGCTGGCTATATCCCCAGCCCTACTGTTTGTATTCTTGATGGTGGTTATTCTAACTGGAGTAAGATGAAATCTCAGTGTAGTTTTGATTTGCATTTCCCAAATTGCTAACAATGATAAACATTTTTTCCTGTATATGTCAGTCATTTGTACTTCTTCTTTTGGGAATTGTCTGTCATTTATCCATTTATTAATTGGGTGACTTGTGGGGTTTTTTTGGGTTTTTATATATTCTGGATGTTAATCTTTTGTGAGAAGAGTAGCTAGCAAACATTCTATGGGATCTCTCTCACATTCTTTATCATTTCCTTTGCTGTGCAGAAGCAAAGACCTCATAGAGGACTATCACCTCATTGGTTAGATTTATTTCTAGGTGGTTTTATTTTTTTGAGGCTATTGCAAATGGGATTGTTTTCCTGATTTCTTTTTCAGCAGATGCATTATTGGTGTATAGGAAAGCTATTGATTTTTCATATGTTGATTTTGTGACCTGCTACTTTTCTGAATGCTTATTAGCTCTTATACTCTTCAGGTGGAGCTTTTGGATCTTCTAGGTATAGGATCATATCATTATCACTGCAAACAGTGATAATTTGACTCTACCTTTCCTATTTTTAATCCTTTTTATTTCCTTTTCTTGCCTAATTCTGGCTAGAATTTCTAGAACTTCGTTGAATAGGAGTGATGAGGGCATTTTTGTCTTGTTCCAGATTTTTAAGGAAATGCTCTCAGTTTTTCCAGATTCACTATGATATTGGTTTTGAGTTTGTCATAGAGTCTTCATGATGTTGAGTTATGTTCCTCCTATCCCTAGTTTCTTTAGATTTTTATCATTGATTGTGTTCTGAATTTCATTGAATGTTTTTTCTATAACTATTGAGATGGGCAAGTAATTTTTGTCATAAATTCTATTTATTTTATAAATTATACTTATTGATTTACATATGTTAAGTCATCCTTGCATCCCTGAGATAAAACTAACTTGGTCATGATGTACAATCTTATTAATATGTTGTTGAGTTTGATTTGCTCATAATATATTAAGGATTTTGGCAACTAAGTTAATCAGGGATAATGGTCTGCAGTTTTCTTTTTTGGATGTGTCTTTATCTGGTTTTTGTATGAGGGCTATAGTGACTTCACAGAATGAATTTGGAAGTGTTCCACCCCTTTCTATTGAAGGAATAATTTGAGGAGCACCAGCATTACTTCTTTAAAGGTCTGGTAGAATTCAGCTGAGAACCCATCTGGTCCTGGACTTTTCTTTGTTGGAAGGCATTTTACTGCTACTTCTATCTCATTGTTAGTTATTGGTCTCTTTAGGTTTTCTGTGACCTCTTGATTCAATTTTGGCAGGTCATGCATGTCTTGACATGTATTCACTTCTTCTAATTTTAAAGTTTATTGGAGTATGTGTCCAAAATAGTCCTTAATGATCCCCTGCATTTCTGTGATGTCTGTGGTGATTTCTCCTTTTTCACTTCTAATTTTACTGATTTGGGTCTTCTTTCTTTTTCTTTTGGTTAGTTTGGCTAAGGGCTTATCAATCTGATTTATCTTTTCAAAGAGCCAACTCTTCATTTCATTGATCCTTTGTAATTTTTAATTCTCAATTTTATTTCCTTCCTTCTATTGATTTTAGAATTGATTTGATTTTGTTTTCCACAGACTTCGAGGTATATCATTATGTTGCTTATCTAGGATCTTTCTGATTTTCTTATGCAGACACTCATAGCTATAAACATTCCTCTTAGAACCACCTTCATAGTTTCCCAGAGATTCTGGTATGTTGCATCACTATTCTTATTTGATTCTAAAAATTTTTAAATTTCTTTCCTGATTTCTTCTATCACCCATTCATCATGCAAAAGTGTATTGTTCAATTTCCATGTGTTTATATAGTTTCTGTAGGTTTTACTTTTTTTTTTTTTTTTTTGTATTGTTTTTTTATTTCCAATCATTTCTATAAAGAAGAGTGGAATTTTATCAGTTTTTTTTTTTTTTTTTTTTACTTTGGTAAGACTTGCTTTGTGTTCTAGAATACGGTCTATTTTGGAGACGTTTCCATGAGCTGCTGAGAACAAAGTGTATTCAGCTGTCATTGGAAGAAATATTCTATAGACGTCTATTAAGTCAACTTTATTATGTTTTTCAGGTCCAAAGGGTCTTTACTGAGTTTAGGTCTGGATACACTATGTATTAGAGAGGTGTTTTGAAATTACCCAGTATTATAATACTGGGATCTATCTGATTCTTTGAGTAGTGTCTGCTTTATGTAATTAGGTGCACCAATGTTTGTGGCGTAAACATTTACTATTATTATATCTTCTTCTTGCATCATTCCCTTTACCAGTATGAAGTGACCTTCTTTGTCTCTTCTGATTAATTTTGGTAGCTCAAAATCTGCTTTGTCAGATATAAGAGTAGCTACTCCTGCTTATTTTCAGGCTCCATATGCTTGGTATGTCAATTTTCATCTTTTCACTTTCAACCTTTGGTGTTCTTGCCTGTAACGTAAGTTTCTTGCAAAATCAAATAGTTGGGTCTTGTTTTTTAATTCATTTTGCCAGGTTATGTCTTTTGATTGGGGAGTTGAGACCATTAGCATTTGATGTAATTATAGAGATGTTTGTTAAATCCCATCATTTTGATTTCTTTCTTTCTTTCTTTCTTTCTTTCTTTCTTTCTTTCTTTCTTTTTTCCTTCCTTCCTTCCTTCCTTCCTTCCTTCCTTCCTTCCTTCCTTCCATTCTTTTTTAGAGGAGGAAGCTTATTTTGACTGACAGTTTCAGAGGTTCAGTTCATGGGGAGCCTATTCCATAGCCCTGGTTGGGAGGTGGGGCAGAACATTATGGCAGAAGGAAAGAAGCTCAGTGCATCACAAACAGGAAGGAGAGAGAGTGACAGAGAGCAAGAGAGAGAGAGAGAGAGAGAAGGAAGAGAGGGAGGAGGAGGAGCCATTTTGATTTATTTCTAATGCCTAATTTAGTCCTGCTTCTCCTTTGCTTAGCTACTCTCCAAATGATATTTGTTCATTTGTGAGCTCTGGTTTGGTTTTTTCCCTCTGTGTGAAGTATTTCTTTAAGTATTTTCTGTAGTGCCAGCTTAGTAGTTATGAATTCTTTTATTTCTGTTTACCTCAGGAAGTTTTTGTTTCTCATTTGATTCTGGATAGATTTTTTTTTTTTTTTTTGGATATAGCAATCTTGGTTGACAGTTATTTTGTTTTGGGACTTGGAATACATCTTTACAATCCTCCTGGATTTTTAAAATTTGTGTTAAGAAATCAGAAGTAGTTCTGATTGGCATGCCTCTAAATGTGACCTGACCATTTTCTCTTCAGGCTTTTAAAACTCTACCCTTGCTTGGTGTGATGGCATACACCAGTAATCCCAATAGCTCAGGAGGCTGAGGCAGGATGATCACAAGTTCAAAGCCAGTCTCAGGAGCTTAGCAAGGCCTTCAGCAACTCAGCAAGACCCTGTTTCAAAATAAAACATAAAAATGCTGGGGATGTCGTTCAGTGGTTAACCCTCCTGGGTTCAATTCCTGGTACCAAAAAAAACAAAACAAAACAAAAGCCATATCCTTGTTCTGTACATTAGGCATTTTAATTATGATGTGTTGTGGAGTGGTTCTTTTTTTTTTTTTTTTTGTGATGCTGGGGATTGAACCCAGGGCCTTATGCTTGCGAGGCAGGCACTCTACCAACTGAGCTATATCCCCAGCCCATGGTTCTTTTTTGATCTTATCTACTTGGGGTTCTGAATGCTTGCAGTATCTGGATGTCCATCTCATTCTCAATGTTTGGAAATTTTTCTCTTATTATCCAGAAAAGGTTATTAATTTCATTAGCCTGCATCTCACAACCTTCTTCAACTCCAGTGATTCTAGAGTTCTTGTATATGCTGGTTATGCATTTATTTATTTATTTATTTATTTTGTACTGGGGATTGAACCCAGGGGTGCTTAACCACTGAGCCACTACCCCAGCCCTTTTTTTTCTATTTTATTTAGAGACAAGGTGTTGCTGAGTTGTTTAGGGCTTTGCTAAGTTGCTGAGGCTGGCTTTGAACTTGCAATTCTCCTGCCTCAGCCTCCCAAGTTGCTGGGATTACAAGTGTGCATCACTGCACCTGGCTATTTTCCTTTATTTAATACTGCCTGAATGTTTAAGGATAATCACTTTGTCTTTCAGCTCTGAAATTCTGTCTTCAGCATGGTCTATTCTATTAGAGGCACTTTCAACTGACCATTTAATTTGTTTTATTGTGTTTTTCATTTTCAAGATTTCTGTTTTGTTTCTTTTCCAGTAGCTCTCCTTATTGAATTTTTTAAAAATATCTTTTGGCGGGCACGCATGGTGGCGCACGCCTGTAATCCCAGCACTTGGGAGGCTGAGGCAGGAGGATTGTGAGTTCAAAGCCAGCCTCAGCAACTGAGCGAGGTCCTAAGCAACTCAGTGAGACCCTGTCTCTAAATAAAATACAAAATAGGGCTGGGATGTGGCTCAGTGGTAGAGTGCCCCTGGGTTCAATCCCCAGTACCAAAAACAAAAAGAAAAAAAAAGAAAAAAAATATTTTTTGTAGATAGATGCAATACCTTTATTTTATTGATTTATTTTTACATGGTCCTGAGGATCAAACCCAGTGCCTCAAATGTGCTAGACAAGCATGCTACCACTGAGCCACACCCAGCCCCTCCTTATTGAACTTTTGATTCATATTCTACACTGACTTCCTTAATTCATTTAGTTGTTTTTCTGTGTTATCTGGAATTCATTGATCATTTTTTATAATCACTCTTTTGAATTCTTTATTTGGTGTTTCATCTACTTCAATGTCTTTGGAGTCAGTTGCTAATGAATTATGAACTTTAGGAAGTGTTAAGTTACCTTGTTTTTTCATATTTCGTGTATTCTTGTGTTGGGTTTTATGTATCAATTGGGATGGATTTCTCATCCATTCTTAAGTGTGGGCCTTTTAAGGGCATAGCCTTCCCTTGCCAAAGTATCCTAGAATCCTGCAGATTGAGATCCCTCGTAGGTGTGGTATTCATAGATTTTGTTAATTCTGTTTTTGCTGTAGAAGTGGATGTTCATGAGTGGGATCTGAGCACTGCCCTCCACAGCCATTCCTACTTCAGCCCTCATCATTTGTTTGTTTGGTTTTTTTCTCTTTTATTCATTATATTAAACTATATATAGTTGAAGTTTGAGTGTAGTTAATTTATGTCTGGATTAAAGTGTGTTGTCTTGGTTGGGTTTAGTTCAGCAACAGACTCTCTACCCTGTCAACTTATAGCATCCCTGTGGATTCCCAGTATCTCACAGAAAAGGGGGAAACAATGCAAAAACCAAGACAATACCCAGAATTAAAATAAATGCCTGGTTCCTACTATGACATCTACAACCCTAATTACCACAAAAACAGGAACGGTGGGGTTGGCAATTGCAAACAGCAAAAACAATAAATAACTATGAACTAGATCAGACATTAAAGTAAACAGGTGTCAACTATGTCATCCATAGTACTAAAAACTGCAACAAAATGAATGATGGGGGCAGGAGTTAAATAAACCAAAAGTTCTAAGAGATGGTAAAAATACAGTTTGTTAAGAGAAAATAAAATATGATAGGAAGGTAAAAGAAAGCTTAGAATGTTCAAAATGTGAACAGAGAGATGCAGAAGAAATGTAGCAGGTGATGTGTATAAAGGAGGAGGAGAAAAAATAGAAAAAAAACATAATAAAGGGAAAGAGAGAGAGAGAACAAGAGAATCTGGCTGTTAGCAGAAGAATAAAGAGAAAGAGAAACAAAAACAACAACAAAAAATGAAAACAAAATAAACAAACCAAATACTCTCAAGCAAGAAGGAAAAAGAACTATTGCTTAAAAATGCTAAAATTGAGAAAAAATCAGCAAAGGTGTATGTGAACCCATGAACCAATCAGCACAGCAAGAAGACCACCATCAAGAATTAAAAGAAGAAAGAAAGAAAGAAAAAGAAAGAAAGAAAGAAAGAAAGAAAGAAAGAAAGAAGAAAGAAAGAGAAAGAAAGAAAGAAAGAAGAAAGAAAGAAAAAGAAAGAAAGAAAGAAAGAAAGAAAGAAAGAAAGAAAGAGAGAGAGAGAAAGAAAGAAAGAAGAAAGGAAGGAAGGAAGAAAGGAAGGAAGGAAGGAAGGAAGGAAGGAAGGAAGGAAGGAAGGAAGGAAGAAACGATTCTTAATGAAAAATTTAAAAATTATCTCCAGTGAGGTAGTCAAAACAGTCAATGAGGATGGGTGGTCACTGCCTATGCTGACTATCCTTTCTGTTTCTTCTTGGGCTATGTTCTGAGGGGCAGGAGTCTGGGGGAGAGCAAGAGCATGTGCATGCAAGGGCTGGTATTGTTAACTCCCTCCTCTTTTTGTGATACTTACCAAGCTGTCAACTTGGGGCCTAAAACTAATGCTGGTTGAAATAGTTCTCGGCTTTCCTTCCCACCAGTATAATGTGGGATGGAATGGGAAGTACTGTTGATAGAGTGTTTTGTCTGGACAGACCAGATGGATGCACTCTCAGGGTAGGACTGCTACATAGTTCTAAGAGGGGAGTTCTGAGGGCTGGGACTTAGGTCTTATCAGGTCCTAGAGACTTTGTTGGGTGGTATCTGCTCTGAAGAGATTGGATCAACATACCATAAGGCATAATCAGATGCTCATCTCTACTGCAAGTCTGAGTTTCAGAAACCTCCCAAGAATTCTGCTTATGGGGCAGGGAAGCCAATCCTTCATACACTCCACTGCCCAAGAATATGGCCTTCTCAGGCTTAGTCCCTGAGTGTACTCACACCTGCAAGTTTCCTGACCCTCTTTAGCTGGTCATGTTAGCTGCTAGACTCAATAGGGAAAATGAGTTGTACTCCCTTGTACTTGAATTCCCTCTGGCACAATCTTCTCTGTGCCTGTTTTCTAGTCTGCTAGTTCTGCCACAGGCCATATGACAGGGACAGTATGGCAATGTTTGCTATGATCTCCTGAGCTCTGGTAGCAGCAAGCTGCAGTGTGGTCTTCTTAACATGGCTCCCAATTCAGCTATTTGCCACTTGAGAAATACAGAGCACTTTTCAAACAACAGTTTTCTGTGCAGCATCTGGACAGGCTAAGTTCAGGCTGCTTTTCTGATCTGTAGGTCTTTCCTTACCAAATTTGTCCATTGTGTTTCTCTCTGTGTATCAAACCTCCTTTCTGCAGTTAAACAGCATCACTAACGCTGCTTCACTTGACTTGGCTCCAATGTACTCTTTCTTGTTTGTTCCATGCACCCAGATTTCTGAGTTTCTAAGAGACTGACTGTCTGTTATGAATTTTAGTGAATTCCCTTTCACCCGTCTTGCTGAAAAGCAGTACTCCCATTGATTAAATACTGACTCATGGAGCAACTGGAAATGCAGCTGTCCTTTAATCTGCCATCTTGAATCTCCTTAAGGTCTCCTTTCAGAACTCACTAAAAGTAGTATTGATTGATGGGTTGTAGTTCAGTGGTAGAGTGCTTGCCTAGCATGTGTGATGCCCTGGGTTCGATCCTCAACACCACATAAATAAATAAAATAAAGGTATTGTGTCCATCTACAAAAAAAAAAAGGTAGCATTGAACAAGGGGGTTAGGAGGTTGAGGCAAGAATGTCAGGGAATTGAGGGATGGATTCAAGAATTGTCCTCTCTAACATCTGCATTACTATCCAGTGCTATATCAAACATTTTTTCAACTTATAGCATGTTGATGTATTCAAGGATAAAATCTCCCTGAACAGCAAATTAGAAGCAATCAAAATTGCCTTTTGAAGATAATCACTACCAACTAAGATGACGCATAAATTATGATTCCTTCTACATGGCTCTCTTTTTGTAAGAACTGGCCACCTCCTGCATCCTGCATAGGAGGGATTCTGGAAACCTTCCATACCACAGAAAAACTATTCATTCATAATTTATCCTAGAATATGGCACATGGGTTCAACAGCCAGTCATTTTCAAGAGGAGTCTGGGGAGGAAAACCACATTACCTTTTAAGATTAGGGTCAATAGTAAAAGGTGGGGAGATAAGGGGTGAAACCTCACAAAAATATTCACTTAAGACCTCAGTGGGCTGTGGATATAGTTCAGTAGATTGCTTGTCTAGCCTGTATGAGGAGGGCACTGAATTTGATTCCAGCAGCTGCAGCAGCACACACACACACACACACACACACACACACGCCCTCAATGAAAACAGGAAGTGCTGTCCTTCAATTTAAAAATATCCAGTGACTTAAGCAAAAGGATGCCTGTGAAAGCAAGTAGGTTGAGTCAAAATACAGTTTATTTTGTTCACTACTCTTACAAAATACTTTTTATTATCACTGTATGTATTGAACTAACCCTACCACAATGTTAAATGAGTGCAGAAAGTTTGATGCATACAATGTGTTCTTCTCTCTCAGTTGCAGTTTGTTATGGTTCAGAACTAACAATGTCCCCCAAAGATTTCATGTATTAGGCAATGTAGCATCATCAGAGGTGAAAGATTGGATTATGAGAGCTATAACTTCGTCAAATTAATCTTTTTGATGAATTAATAATTTGAAAGGACTGCTGGGTGGTAACTGTAAGTCACTGGGGGTAGCTTTGAACTCTATCTTGTCCCTGGCTTCCTGTACACTCTCTCTGCTTCCAGTTGCCATGAACTGAGCAGCTTTCCTCTGCCATCTCCTTCCAACTTTTCCTGCCTTATTGTGGGCCCAGAGCAATGGTCAGCTGACCATGGACTGAAACTCTGAAAACATGAATCCAAAATTAATGTTTCTTCCACTAAACTGTTTCTTTTTTTCCCCCCAGGTCTTTTGGTCACAACAAGGAACAACTAACACAGTAATTGGTACTGCGAGTTGGACCATAAATGTGACGTAACTGCCATGTTGCTCAGAAACCTTTGAAACTGGTTTGTGGGAGTTTTGGAAAGTTTGAGGATGCAGATTGGAGAAGCCTAAGAATGCTGTAAGCAGAGTTTAATGGACAATTCTGGCGGGAGCTTAGAAGCCCAGTATGTGGACAAGCAAAGAATGTGCTCATGAGTTTCAGATGGAAATGAGGGACTCAATTGGGAATTGGACTAGTGGCCATTTGTGTTATATTCTGGCAAAGTATTTTGTAAATATACTGAGAATCTCTGTGAGGCTGAATTTATTTATATATTTGTACTTTTTTCCAGCCAGTTTTCATATATTCATACATTTTTTCTGAATGATAAACATAGAATATATGCAATTTGATATCTTTTACTTTATAACTTAAAAATCTCTCCATGTTACTATAGAATCTTTTCCCCCATATATTAAACTTTGCTTACTGAATCATAAAATTCTGTAACAGATTTTTGGTCAAGTTGTTTCCATTGAAAAATACTGATTTTAAAAACTAATAAATTAAAATTTTGTGTGGCTGAATTTAAAGGTAATGGAGTAATTCATCTGCCTGAGGAAATTTCAAGGTAGCACAGCATTCAGGTGATGGCATGGATATTGCTGGTTGATTTCAGCCAGGATTACTGTGATAATCAGGAGAAGAAAGAGAAGAAATATTTTTAAAACTTGGAATTTGGCCAGAAAAGCATGTGTAAAACTGGGGCCAAGGAAGACATGGTTGCTGAAGAGATTACTGTCACTACACATAAGCTAAGTACTTTGCACAGAGAAAGTGGGAAACATGTCTTGAGAGTATGGGTTTAGCAAAATTAAACCCATCACAGGCTTAAGGGCTTAAGTAAAAACTTATTTAGAAAGACTAGGGGGGTATCTGCTTGCACACAGGTGCAAGTAGTTTCCCCAGAATTCATTTGGAAGTAGTTTCCCCAGAATTCATTTCATTGTGCTCAGCAGCACAGGTACTCAGAGGCCATTATAGCCATGATCCAAGGGGGTTAGGCTACTTCTCGAACTGGTTGCAGACTCTGGCATCATCCACATGATAATGACTCTACAGGAATGCAGGTTGCTGGAGTTAGGGGACCTTGGAGGCTTCCAGTGAGATTTGAAAGAAAGATCTAGAAGGCCAGGCAAAGTGTAGCAGGGTTGAAATCCCTGTGGACAGCTCCTAGAGAGGGTGATGTTTGAGACTGTGAGAAATGAAGCCAAAACTGGAACAGAGACTCCAGGGATTAAGAGATGCCAGGACATGGGAAGTCAGGAATGGCGAGCCAAGAGAGGTCATGTGGGCAGCAATCATCAAGGCCATGGGGGCAGGCTATCATATCTCACTGCCATGTGCCCTATATACCAGATGTGTAGTCACAGGACTTGTGTGACTACACAAGACTACATTTTAGTCTTGTTTAGTTTTATTCTTCTTTTTGTCCCTATTCTTCTCTTTTGGAATGGGGATATTTACTTTTTGCCATTATATATCATATGTATGCAATTTGCTTGCTTTTGATTTTTACAGGGGTTCACAGACAAGAATTGACCTTGAGTCTTGGACTTGGATTTTTTAGAAATGCTGTAACTGATAAGATTATGGGGACTCTTGGGTATGGATTGAATGTATTTATTTTCTTTCTTTCTTTCTTTCTTTCTTTCTTTCTTTCTTTCTTTCTTCCTTCCTTCCTTCCTTCCTTCCTTCCTTCCTTCCTTCCTTCCTTTCTTTCTTTCTGTCTGTCTTTCTTTTTTTTAGTGGTCAATGGACCTTTATTTTTTATTTATTTTTATGTGGTGATGAGAATCAAACCCAGTGCCTCACACATGCTAGGCAAGTGCTCTACCACTGAGCCACAATCCCAGTCCATGGACTGAATGTATTTTGCAGTGTGAGACAGCATGAGCATCTGGGGAAATGTTTAGGACTAAAAATGTGTCCCAAAGACCTCATGTATCAGGCAATGTAACAATGTCAGAAGTGAAAAAATTGGATGACAAGAGTTATAACCTCATCAGATGAATCCCTTTGATGGGTTAATAATTTGAATGGGTGCTAACCATAGGCATGGACAGAGGAAGCCAGGTCATTTGCAGGTGTGGCCTTGAATTAAACTGGTCCAGGACCTCTTGCTTTCTCTCTCTCTTGCTTCCTGCCTTCCATGAGCTGAGCAGCTCTATTCCATCATACCATTCTACCATGATGTTCTGCCTTACCTTGGGACTATAGCAATTGGAATAGGCTGACCTTGGACTAAGACTACTGAAACCTTGAACTCAAAATAAACTTTTCTTCTCTAAACTGTTATTATCTGTTATTTTGGCCACAGTAAGGAAAAGCTGACTAACACAGAGTTCTTTTCTTTTCCTCTTTCTTCAGTACTGAAGTCAGGGGCACTCTACTCCTGAGCTACTTTCTCAACCCTTTTTACTTTCTATTTTGAGATAGGGTCTCCTAAGTTGCCCAGGCTGATCTGGAATTTGCAATCCTCCTGCCCCAGCCTCCAGAGCAACTGGGATTACAGGCCCACCATGCTCAGTTCAGTTCCAGTTCTTCATTGGTATGTTCATATAGCAGGCATTCAACACAATTTGAGAAAATTCCTCCAATTTTACTATATAGGATAGACTAAAAACCTCTTGATGGGCAACTGTTTCCTAACTAACTACAAGGGCTCCTATATATCATTAAAAGGAAAAGAAAAAGATGCAAAGGACCATTTCATGAGGAAGAAAAAAAAATTTTTTTTTTTTTTTGGTGCTGGGAATTGAACTTGGGGGCACTCAACCACCGAGTCACATCCCCAGCCCAATTTTGTATTTTATTTAGAGACAGGGTCTCACTGAGTTACTTGGGGCCTCGCTAAGTTGCTGAGGCTGGCTTTGAACTTGCGATCCTCCTGCCTCAGCCTCCCAAGGCTGGGATTACAGGCATGCACCACCGCGCCTGGCAGAAAAAAAATTTATAGCAAAGTTGTGAAGATGTTCAACTTCACTAATTGGGAAAAGGAAAAAAGTTGTCTTTGTTTTTGTTTTTGGTCCTGGGGATTGAACCCAGGGTTTTGTGCATGCTAGGCAAGCACT
The DNA here is from genome assembly GCA_020662805.1 of Glaucomys volans. Lineage (NCBI taxonomy): Eukaryota > Metazoa > Chordata > Mammalia > Rodentia > Sciuridae > Glaucomys > Glaucomys volans. The sequence goes on along the minus strand of JAJEJO010003785.1, from coordinate 104,917 downwards.
CTGCCAACTGAGCTACATCCCCAGCCCTGAAAAAAGTTTTGACTCATCATATTGGTATTTTATCCAACATTTATCAAAGATGTATTTTATCAGACATTGCCAAGAGTAACGAGAAACAGATACTTTCATACACTTGTATAAGTATAAATTGGTCAGGCTACTTTTGAGGGCTTTTTGCCAATATTTGATGGCATTCCAAGTTTGAGGGGCCATTTCATACCAACTTTCAAGAGCTGAATATGCATTAATGCCACATTGGTAGCTTGAAATCAGTCATGGTAGGAAAATTCACACAATGGAAATCTCCAAGTGCCTCAAATCAGTACCTACCAACCGCCCCCATTTTTTTAAAAAGACTGATTGTTAAACATTTATTGGCACTCCACACATAACCCATAACAGCATGCTATAGTATGGATCTGAAATGTCCCTCAACAACCCATGTATGTGTTAAAGGATTGGCCTCAAGCTTGGCACTATTGAGAGGTGATGTAACCTTTAAAAACTGGAGTCTAGTGGAAGAAAGTTAAGTCATTGGGTATACACCCTTGAAGGGAATTATGGGATCCAGATGTGTTAGTCAGCTTTCTTGTCACTGTAACAAAATACCTGAGAAAGTTAACATATAAGGAGGAAAGATTTATTTTGGCTTATGGTTTCACAGATTTCACCTCTCAACATCCCTTTGAGGAGAGTGCTGATAAATGTCTAACAATCAGTCTTAAAAAAAAAAAAGATGGGGTGTGTTAGTAGGTGCTGATTTGTAGCATTTGTAGATTTCCATTTTGCCTTTGGTCCTGTAGTGAGGCAGCATATTATGGTGGAAGACATGGTGGTAAAAATTGCTCATCTCATGACAGCCAAGAAGCAGGGAGAAAGAAAGGGAGAGAGAGGGAGAGTGAGAAGGAGAGAGAGGGAAAGAGAGGGAGAGGGAGAAGGAGAAGGAGAGGGAGAGAGAGAGAGAATTTTATAAGGGATCAGCATCCCAATATACCCTTCGTAGGCATAGCCAAATCACCTAACTTACTTCCACTAGGCCCCACCTCCTAAGGAAGGTTCCACCTTCTCCCAGCAGTGCCACAGGTTGGAGACCAAGCCGACAATGCAGCCTTTGGAAGACATTCAAAATTCACACTAAAGCACCTGCCCACCCCCCACTTTTTCAGACCCAGTCATGAGATGAACAGGTGTCCTCTTCCATGTGTTCCTGCCATGATGTACTATGCTGTCATAGGCCCACCAAGAGAGCCAACTGATCATGGACTGAAATCTCAAGAACTGAGAGAAATCTTTCCTCTTTGTAAGTTGGTTATCTCAGGCATTTTGTTAACAGTAATGAAAATCTGCCCAATACAATTCCTGGGTTCTAAGGTGTGTGTAAACATGCAAACAGGGAAGCATGTGCAAGGATGTTCACTGCAATGTTGTTTGCAGTAGAGAAAAGGTGGAGACAACCTAAAAACCCATTGTCTTAGAGAACTCAAACAACCACAACGTGTTGTGGCAGTTGAAATTAATTAAGAAATTTATATAGTGTTGTGGCAGTTGAAATTAATTAAGTAAATTTATATTTAACAGTTGGAAAGAAAAACTTCTCTACCATTGACTTGTCAGTGGCCTAAGAATTAACTGACAACAGGCAAATGAACAGGAGAAAAATGTACTATGCAAGCAGGAGGACCTCCAAGAGAGTAAGTTAGAAGTAAAGAAACATCAGCTTAATAAAAGTAAAGGAATTTAGAACTTCAAAGGATAGAAGGTTTTGAATGAGACTTGTTTACATACATTTTTTTTGGAATGTTTTTGCTTAAGGTTAGTGACTCCCTAACTGGAGACCTTCCTGGGGAGGGGCTGGTTAGGGCAGCAGATTCCAGTAAAACTCTGCTTTCACCAGATAAGAGAATTACAGATAATATTTCTTTCTGCATCTTCTGAGTCAAATGTTTCCACTTTAAAGTATTTCCTAGGCCAATTTAATGGGTAGTAGGTCTCTTTAATACTAATACAGAAAACTCTCAAGACATACTATGGGGTGGGGGAGAATTTCCAAGACAATGCATAATGACTATACTTTTGTTATAGAAATACAGAAAACAATACTGTAAATGTGGACCTACTTACTAGTAGGTAATAAAAAAAAGTCACAGAAAGTACCTGGAAGGCACAATCAAAATGACAGTAGAGGTTATTGCTAGGGAAGTAGAGAAATAAACTAGGATAAATGGTATTGGTCATGGGGACCTTTGTTTTAACTATAAGATTTAAATGTTTCTCAAGTACAAGGTACACATAAATTATTTGTGTAGCTGAAATCAAAATAAAACTCCTTGAAGACAGAACGTCTATAAGCTTCCACCGAACAGGCCAAGAAAACAGGGTTGTGTACTCCTGGAAAGAGAGGCACCTTACTCCTGTGATATAATCCCTTCTTCTCTAGTGACCTAGGTCTCTTGAGTGGCCCTATAATTCTCCCCACAGGATAATCTGTTGGATTATATGGCTAAATTAAGACTCTTAAAAGCCCCTGAAAAACACTAAAAAGATATGGTTCTCCTCCCTCCTCTACATTTGGAATTCAAGAGAAAAAAAAAAATCACTTCTACAAAGTTCTGATTTTTCCTAATACGACTACGGTAATGGTTTTGATATTTGAAAAACAATTAAAAATTTCTCAAAAAGTTGTGGCTTAGTTGGAGGCATGTGCTTAATTCTGACTTACTGGGTAATTGACTTACTGGGTAATTTAGCACTTGGCAATATAGTGATGAGAAATGGCACCATCAACTTTTGGTCATTTCCCAAAGAGAAGGATAAAGGAATGAAAGGAAAAGGTAACAGTTTAATCACTATGAGGCTCCTCAAACCAGAACCTTAACAACCGTGCACACAATTAATTGGCTAAAGTGCCAGGTGCAAAACTAGGTGTGGCACTTGAGCTACAAAGAATGGCACAGGCTGTGGTTACTGTAGTAACCACTTCTCTCTCAAGGCTTGCTCAAAGCAACAGGGACTTGCTGGGTCTTGCCCCTACAGCAGTGGCTCCTGGGCTGCTTGCCCAAGGGTGCTTCAAGTTGATTCTCTCAGGGTTGGGTCCCCAGTGAGGAGATTTCGCCAACTCTTCAGGGACCATCAGAACCAAATTCCCTTAGCTTTTTGCTCAGCTGTTCCCCACATGTGTAGGGAAAGGGAAGGGTACTGTTGGTTAAAATTTTGCATTAATGTTCCCCATTTATTAAAATTACTTTCATAATGATGAAAAGTCAGTTTTTCCAACCTGTCTCATTAAGGGAACTGGGTGGTCTTGATAACTTACTAGATGGTCCAGGTCCTACATTATTCTGGTCATTTTTTAACTTCCTAAAGCTGGGAGAAAATATTCTCTGAATTCCCCCCAGACCATACTTGGAGTGGTGGTTCTCTATGCAGCAAATGGTTATATATATAAACCAACCACATGATTTAAATGCATCATACATTAACTTGTGAAATGATATGCTTTCTTCCAACTCAAAGGGAATCCCAGGAAAGGCGTCTTCTTGGTCTATGCACACCATCTGCATGCAGAGGATTTGGAGCCTCATCTCTGGCCCCACCTGGCCAGCCAACCCAGGTCAGCCTGGGGGTCTGTGGATAGCCTGCCTTCTTGTGCCATTATTAGGCTAACATGGGTTGTGTTAGGGTTGAAATGTGAGGTGTCCCCAAAAAGCTCATGTTCCAGATAATGCAAGAGGGTTTAGAGGTGAAATGATTGGGTTTTAGAGTCTTAACCTAATCAGTGCATTAATCCTCTGATAGGAATCAACTGGGTGGTAGCTATAGGTAGGTATGGTGTGGTGTTGAGTACCTAGGGGCGTGCCTTTGGAGTATATATATTTTCTTCTTGTTGAGCCAAGCTCTCTCTCGGCTTCCTGGGTGCCATGTTCCCAGCTGCTTTCCTCTGCCACATTCTTCCACCATGATGGTCTACCTCACTTCATACTTTAAGGAATGGAGTTGTCCATCTGTGGACTGAGACCTCTGGAACTGTGAGTCCCAAAATAAACTTTTCCACTACCTCTAATTTGTTCTTGTTGGGTCTTTTGGTCACAGTGGCAAAAACAACACCACCACCAAAAAAACAAACAAACAAACAAACAAACAAACAAAAAAACTGACTAGAACAGGTTGATGGGTAAATATAATCCTGGGACAAAGTTTAATTTTGCACAGAGTAGTAATGTTCATTCCTTTTAATCTTCCACAACTGAATTCTGCTTTGAAGCAAGGGTCAGGAAGAGTTTTTTGTTTTTGTTTTTTTTTTTTAACCCTCATTTTCTTTGGCAATCTGCTTGGGGGATATGAATGAATCTCCTGGGTTAGACAATGGTTCCTGTTTTGTGTTCCACTCACTTTCCCTTTCCTGTCCAAGACCTAGGCTCTAGTGATTCTCTTTCAGGAGGCAGGTAAGAGACCCCTGAAAGAACAACAGACTTCACCTTCCTTCTGAGTCAAGTCAGAAAGGCCCCGTAGTGCCCCTATGGATGCTACAGAAATTGCTTCATGTCTCAACTCCCCAGGGAGGGAGTGAGCCTTGGGGTTTGTTTAGTTGCACAGTTCCACTTCTGTTAGCAGCCATAGGTTCTCTTATCCAGCTATGTTTGGCTTTGTTTGATTGTCTTCCATGGGAACACAACTATCTTGCCTTCCTTTTCTCAGTTCTCAATTTATAAGAACTTGTCACCAAAAGCCTGAGCCCTAGATAATGAGCTGGGTATGATCCAGGTTTGTAAATATCAAGAGGGAAAAAAAAAGGTCCCTTCCATGAAGAGGTGTGACCCCATTCATTCTTGGACATATGTTCCCATCTCATCTCCAAATCCACATTGTTTTTATCTTCATTTATTTGGCTTCTCTACCCAGCTTAGATTCTTTTAAAATTTATCTGATTTTTAAAAGGTTTTGGTCTTTTCCAATGTCCCCCTGCCCTTTCTCTTTGCTAAAACTCACAGCAACTGCAGTTAGCACCACTCAGTTTAGCAAATGAGTTTTAATTGGCTCCTTTTATTACTTGTAAATTGTTACTGGTTTCAGTTTCCTAAGGAGACAGTTCCTAACAGTAATGATAATAATAGCAGCAGCAGCAGCAGCAAACATTTGTATGTTGACTTAATGCCAGGTAGTGCTCTAAAAGTGGAAACATTAACTTATTTTATTGCAGAATATGCTACCAAAGTAAGTACTATTGTATTATCACCTCATTTTTTACAAAGAAAAGGCACAGAACTGTTAAGTTGCCCTAGATTACATAATTAGTAAGTAAAAGAGCTAGGGTTTTATCTGGATATTTTGCCCTTAAGTCTCTAAAAGATGTCTTTTAGACTGTCTCTTAAATCGCATTTACTCCACAGTACCTAATCCTGTGAATTAGATTTATCATCCCTATTTTCAGATGAAAAAACTAAACTTACCTGAGGTCAAGAACCTGGAGCAGAACTGGGAATCAGATCTATATTTGACTCTAATGCTACCTTTTTCCTCACCAAATGTAATACTCAACTAAGTCATCACATCTCTCTCTCTCTCTCTCTCTCTTTTTTTTTGCAGTACTGGGGATTAGAACTCAGTGCTTCACCCATGCTAGGCAAGTGCTCTATCACTGAGCTACATTCTCAACCCTCATCACATCTCTTGATGCTTATTCATCTCACGCACATTTGTAGAGAGACTTGGAGCATAGCACAAGGTGAGTGGTGGGTGACACAAAAATGTACAATATATGGCCCCTGCCCTTAAGGAGTTCACAGCCCTGTAAAGACAGATGTGAAGCCAAGGAGGTCTACTAAATGTAGCTACTGAGATGGTAGTTGGGGAAGTTCAGCAAGCACAAAGACAAAGTTTAAGTGCTTAGAGGTATCTGGGACTGATGCATAGAGAAGTGGACTTAGAGTTTACAATTTGTTATGCAAACAAAAATCTTCACTATAGGAAATATTATCTCAATACAGTGAGCAAGGACATAGATGTTTTTGTAAGCATATTTTTTTGAAAGGTGTAGCAGGCAAAACATACAAATGAAAGACGGTAGCCCTGAAATTTCTTCCTGACCATGCTCTTGTACAAGTCCTCTGCCCTTTCTACCCAGATGTTTCCTTATGATCGACAAGGTTCTAAAATAGCTTTCACCAGAACCTACAAACCAGTCATTCTAAGATCTATGCCAATTCTTAGCCATGTTTCTAAAAATAGAATAAAATCATATAGATCCCCAAATTTCTATTTAATATAAAAACTGCATAATTAAAGAGATTTAAAAAATCTTTCATCCTAAAATTCTTTTAAACCAATAGTTTTATCTTCTTCCACTTGAACAATCAAATTCTTTTTCCCCCCTTTTATCTCCCTCACTTGCATCCTGTGAATCAACAGAACTTGAACACCTTACACCAGCAGGAAACCAAAATCAGTCAAGAGCAGATGAAAGAGAAAAAAAGGCCTAATTGCACATCTCAGTGAATAAATGATATAAATATACATATTTTACTATCTGCTCATGTACAGCTTTAGTATTTTATTCTGATAATTTATGTACTGAGCTTCTAAGTTCTGTTAGCTGGCACCCTTATCTGACAGGAAGCAGGTCTCAGCAGATTCCTTTACAATAAAGGCTAGCTCAATGTGGCATACAATTGTGATGTTATACGAGACAACTGTGGCCATCCCCATGTAAGGGCAAATTGACCACACTTAGATAAAATTGCTGTTTCTCACATTTTGAGGTTAAAAACTATCCTCCCTACAATTAGAGTTATGCATATGTTCTATTTAGGTTTTCCCTTCTCAAATATCCCAACACCTTGGTTGTAAAGGTGGAAAGCTAAAAATTGGAAGATAGCAGATGTCCCACAAAGGGGTACAGCACGCTGTTCTCTTAGGAAGGATTTCAATCATTTCTCAACTGACTCTAGGATCCTTTCTACATCCTTGTTTCTTTCACTGGTCTAGATACTTACTGTTCACCTCAGGAGACAATTATTTTCTAACATCTGTTTAACATTTATTTTCCTTTAATTGCTATTTATATTGTTTTCCAAATTTTCACCCAGTCTATAAAAAGAACTTCAACAATTAATAGCTCCACATGATGCCAGCTATTTAAGATTTCAGATACTCAGTGTCATCCTTTGTTTTCACCGCCTTCTTGCATTTGTGGGAGAATGGTTAGAATAAGGTTTTTTTAATGCTGTAATTCTTTTTGAATCATCATTTTAAAAAGACTGGGGAAAGAGAGATTATATAATATAAAGGAAAGAAGAGGCAGCACTGGTGTTATTCAGGTCTCCACTGATAAAACTGATAAATCAGAACCAGAGCTTCCAAGAGGGCCAGACCTGAGAATGAGGTAGAATCCTGCTTATTATCAACAGGAAACTATCAAAGTCTGTACTTTCTGACCAGATTTTGACATGGCTGGATTGCTTCTAACACAACGAAGTAATTTCAATAAGACCTGATTCAGGCTGAGAATTATTTTTGCCTTTGTTTCCTGAACTTGAAGTAGTTTAAATCTAGGATCACCAAAGTAGAAAACCTAGTGGAGTCTGGGATATTTGTGCTCGTTTTCTTCCTATGTCCTTTCTTCGTGTTTGCATTGTAAATGTCCCTTTACAAAAATTACAAAAACAACTTAATTTCAGAAAATATAAAAAATAATATTCAATCAGACAAGAAGAGGAGTGATTTATTCTCATACTTTCTAAGAGGGAATTCAAATTTTTATGACCTTTCTGAAGAGCAATTGGGCAATGTTTATCAAAATCTTAAAAACTGTGTATTCCACTTCCAGGAACTTATTCATGGAAAGTGAACTCTTTTCCTAGTTCTCTCTGTACATTAGGTTGATAGGTCATTTGACTGTTCTTGTTTCTAAATTTTTATAGTAGACTATAATAAACATATACTCCTTTGACAATAAAAAAAATCAATAAATATAAAACACCTTATTCAAAACCACTTTCATTCAAAAGTGGTTAGTATTAAGTGTGGGAACCATCTTCAGCACTTTTTTTTTAAGTTATTTTGGAAAAAAGTACACATTAATGACAGTTTTTCTAACAACCTAAGGACTAGGGATTTAACAAACAAAAAAACTCATGCCCACTTTTGTGACCATTACTTTCATGGGGTAACTTAAGCAGATTCAAACCACACTGAGTGGTCCATGGACCATTCTTTCATGTTTCCACAGACTTTCATGGGCTCTGTAAGTCAATACTAAGGTGGTAGCTATAGTTCTTCCTTCCAAGACCATCTGGAATTCTATTATCTGATGAGATATTCTTTTCCTCTATTTTACAGCAGGAGACATTATCTAAATTTTCCTTGATCAATGGTGGTAGCCTGGGGAACAGAAAGCCAGTGTTAATAGTTTATTTATTTATTTTGCCAAACCATATGCCTTTTCTGAATCTACTTAAAGTACTATTTCAAGATGTTTTCTGAGGGGTCCACAGGGGCTACATTTAAAACCTCTGGTCATTGTTTGCTAACTGCTGGGATGATTTTAACAGGGAAGAAGCCAATAGTTTCACTTTGAGTGTTGGAAGAGCTCCTAAAATGTCTGTAAATTATTTAAGAGTAGCTTCTTAATAGAAGAGGACTTATGCTTGTCCTAGAATAAACTCATTAAAACTGACACACACTGCAACCACAGACCAAGAGGACTAAATTGTTTGAACATTATATCCCCAAATCAAGTGAAGTTTCTAAATATCATCAGTATTAAATGACAAAGCTGTTCAAAAAGGACTATAGCCCCAATATGCTGGTTGACAGCTTCCATCTATTGGAATATTCTTTTTACTTTTTTTTTTCTGGCAGTGCTGGGGATTGAACCCAGGACCTTGTGCACGGGAGGCAAGCAACTCTACCAACTGAGCTATATCCCCAGCCCTATTGGAATATTCTTGATGTTTGATAACTTACTATGGTTTAGATATTAAATGTCCCCCTAAGTCCATGAGTTGAAGGCTTAATCTCCAGCCCTTGGTGTTATAGAGAGGCAGGGGAACCTTTAGGAGAGGGGACCTAGTGGAAGGAAGTTAGGTCATGGGGTATGTGCCCTTGAAGGGGATACTGGGACCCTTGTTCTAGCCTGCTTCTCTCTCTGCTTCCTGGCCATCATGTGGTGAGCAGCTTTGCTCTAACATGTGCTCCTTGCCATGATGTTCTGCCTCACCACAGGGCCAAAAACAATGGTGCCGAGCAACTATGGACCTTTGAAATCATGAGCCCAAATAAGTTTTTCCTCCTTTTGATTATCTCAGGTATTTCTGTCTCAGTGATGGAAAACTGACTACTACTAGGACCTACTTTTTATTATACTCATTTTTCTTGAAGACATGTTCTGGAAGAGGCTTCATTTGATAATCCAAGTAAATTTTTCTGAGGTAAAAGACTTCCCATCACCTCAACAGACATTTTCCCCTTCTCACAATCCCAACTTGAGCCAAGAAAAGGAAGGGAGTCCCTTTGTTTGGAGGCCAGTTTAGTTTTAGGTTCCACAAGTCTCAGTAGCTCAGATCAAACAAAATCCTCCCAAATTTAGACAGAACTAATTCAATTATCTGGCATCAGTTTGAGAAGAATCGTACTAGGGTCAGGTAAATCTCTTCTGGTTCAGGTAGTCTCCTCTAGGCCTCAGTTAGGACATATGACATTTTGGTGAACACTGTATTTGTGCATTTTCTTCCTCCTTTACTAATTCTTGCATGATTTATTATATATAAATTCCTAAAATCTTTCTCAGGAATAACCAAAGGAAGAATTACCAAAGCTAACCCCACATACCCCAATCCTGATTCTAAGTCTCTGAGGATAAGGCCCTAAAAGCCTGTGTGTGTGTGTGTGTGTGGGTGGAAGGGGGGTGGGGGGGTGGGGGGGTAGTGGTGCTGAGGATCAAACGTCAGGCTTCACACATGATAAACAAGTGCTCTAGCACTGAGCTACATCCCCAGTGCCCCCACCTTTAAAAATGTTTAATCTAAATGCCTTGAAAAGTACCCCTTATAGTTTTTCTACATGCTGAACTATGAGACCCTTTACAGTAGAACTGTAAGAGTAAATGAAAGGGGGAGTGAAAAAACTTTAGCAAGCAGAAGCAGGCAAGGTTTGACTTTTAAGGATTTAATACCAATGGGGGAACAAAATTTTAAAAAGGTCAGTAGGGAAGGATCATGAACATTGTTTCAACAATTCCGTCTTTCCTTCATCTTCAGTTAGGCTGGTTGCATCAGTGTGCTGATAGTTTCTTCTACCTCTGAGAGCTTCTTCAAGATTTGGTTGACCTTGACCTCATCAAATTCCAAACACAGAAATTCAGATTCCTGTAAAACATAAAAGGATGTTTTAGAGGGTATTCCTAAAATAGCTAAAGTTTTTCATTTGGCAAGCTCCAGAGACCCAATCCAGCAAGTCCACCAGTTCAGGCCTTAATACCTAAGTGATATATTACGCCAAAAAGCAAATCCATATTATATTCTAAATGAAATTGCTTATATGATGGGGTTTCATAAAATGTAAAGAAGTATACATATCTCAGGTACTCTCATTATGAAGAATTTTAAAAAATTCTTCCCATTCATCATCTCATTTCATTCTATAATAATTTTTAAGTAAGTACTCAAATATTGCTATTTTATAGATACTCTAGAGTACAGAAAAGTTAACCTGCATCAAAAAAATTAGAAAAACGGCAGAGTGAGATTATGAACTCCAGTATTGCCAGTATTGGCTGGCTCCAAAGTCCATGCTGTCTCCACAGCACCCTGTAGAATAACAATGAAAGGAGTATTTTGATTTGCTGAGTTAGTTTGGGTTAATTTAGATTTAGTGGTTAAGCCAGAAATTGTGACAAATTCCTTGGGAAACATTAGTCAGATAATTAAAATACCCAGATCTTGAAAAAGCAACAAATATTTCTGGGGTCTTTCTACTCTACTGCAAGATTTCCCTTCTAAGGTTCCCCAAATAAAGTCCCTTCAATCAATGTTAGGGTTACTTAATCAATCCTAGATTAGGTAAATATCAAAGAAGAAGGTCTCTCAAGTGTGGTAGCAGAAATTTCAAGTATACTGGACAAATCTTAGGTATGCAATGTCTTGAGAGAAAGGGGAAAATTATATGTATCCAAGAGTGGCAATATTCAAGATCCTTAAGGAAAATAATCCAGTAATTTCATAGCAGTATCAATCCACTGAGATCATATAGCCTAATTGTTTTGTTTTCTAGATAATGAAATTACCATACCAAGCAACTTAAATAACATATCTAAATTCCCTCAGTGTGTTATGGCAGAGTCAACAGTTAATGTTCTCTTCTCTATATTTTCCTCTCTAAATACTAAAGGGGATCAGAATATGTCACCCCAAAATATGTCACTTTGGAATATGGATTATATTGAACTGAAGTCAACCAAGAATCAAAAAGTAGAGAAAATCTTCTTGAAGTTTCCTTTATTTGAATAAAAAAGTGGAAACTTCTGAGAAATGAGGACTGACTTAAATAAGTCCCTCCTTTGGTGAAGTCTTATGGAGATGAAGAAGATGGAAAGTTGGAACCAGGATGAATCTGCACAAATAAGCTTATTAGCAGGCCTGGGGGTGAATTCCAGCTACTCAGGAGCCAAGGCAGAAAAAACAAAGTTCAAGGCCAGCCTGGGTAACTTAGAGAGACTCGGATTAAAAAGAAAAAAGAGGGAAAGGACTGAGAATATAACTCAGCTGCAGAGAATTTGCCTAGCATGTGGAAGGTCCTGGGTTCAATTTCCAGTACTGTAAACAACAAACGAACTTACTAAAAACCCTTATGTACCATTAGTTCCCCCATATAGTTATCTTCCCACAATTTACCACCACAAGTCACTTCATAATTTATCACCCTTTTATTAAGATGGTATATGAGATTTCAAGTCTAACTGCCTTTTCGAGTTTTCAGGGGTTTTTTTTCCTCCTGTAAAGCCCTTGTGCACCTGATACTGAAAATATCGACATCAGTAAAAGTTGTAACTTTTCCTCCTGTTAATCTTTTTTCAGTTTAATTTATAGGTTTCATTCAAAAAACCAGAAGAGTGGAGGAAAAGTTCCCCTCCTACAATTCTATGGCACTTCCTACACCTATCCCCAAAGGTTCAGGTAAAAGGAAGACCAACAACTCTTCAGACCCTAAATCCTTAACATTTTAGATTAAACTCATTTCCTACCAGGATATGAGAATTTAATTATTATTAGTCTGTAGAATAATTGAAGGTGGCTATTAAGCAGATATTCGGTTCTTTGCATCTACTTACTAAATAACCTCTTTGTGTATAACTTCCATTTATATGATCTTATCTAGGCCCTGTAAGTTATACCTGGGTGATTCTTCTACAAAATACTATAGTGATAAAATAATAAAATTAGAAAATAAAAAAAGACATGACATGAAATGCTTAAGTGGAACCATTTAGAACAAATCCAACTAAACAAAAATTCTATAATTTTCTATGCTATTACTATTTCTCACTTAAAATTTCACAAAGCTGTATCAATTTATTGATCTCATTTAGTGATATAATGCAAATTTGGCAAGTTCTAATGTATTGTGTTTTCCTTTAAAAATGATAAAAGTGGTGAAGTAGGCTGCCAATTCCATTTCAAAGCATCTCTGAGTTTGCCATGTAGACAACATGAGCAAAGTTCACCATCCCAAACTGAAAAAAATTTATGGAGAAGTTATTGAAATTAAATGGTGGCAGATATGTCCAAGGAATATTGCAGGGATTTGACCCTATTATGAATCTTGTGATAGATGAGTGTGTGGAGATGGCAACTAGGGGAAACAGAAAATATTGGAATGGTGGTGATATGAGGAAATAGTATCATGTTAGAAGACTTAGAATGAGTATAAATAATGGCTGTTCAGCAGAGAAATCCATGTCTCTTCTCCAAAGAGCCCGTTTAACTATGACACAAAAATCAGGTCATATACATTTTCATATTAAACTTTTGTTAAATAAACTTTTCTTTTCTTTTTTTTTTCTTTCTTTTTCTTTTTCTTTTTTTTTTTTTTTTTTTTTGTGGTGCTGGGGTTTGAACCCAGGGCTTTGTGCTTGTGAGGCAAGCACTCTACCAACTGAGCTATATCCTCAGCCCCTAAATAAACTTTTAATAGTAAAAAAAAAAGAATGATAAAGTTGGGGGAAAGAGGGTGCCAGTAGGAAAGGGTACCATAGGATTCAGATAATCAGTACTAATTAAAGAGGTTCATGTAAAAAGCTGGCTAGGTTTTTTTTTTTTTTGGAACCAGGGATTGAACTCAGGGACACTTGGCCACTGAGCCACATCCCCAGCCCTATTTTGTATTTTATTTAGAGACAGGGTCTCACTGAGTTGCTTAGGGCCTCACTAAGTTGCTGAGGCTGGCTTTGAACTCGTGATCCTCCTGCCTCAGCCTCCCAAGTGCTGGGATTACAGGCGTGTGCCACCGCACTTGGCTCTATTTCAGAACATCTTGATAAGTAAACTTGTGTTCTCCACTCATTCCGACACTTCCTGTGGCTTTCTCAGAATTATCATTGATCCTGTTCCTTAACGCCTTCAGGATACCCTGAATCCCAGAAACAACTTCTCTGCAGCAAGACATCCAAGTTCCTAAGGAACCCATTTATTCAAAATTAAAATTTTATAGTTCCCTGAAAACTGTGCTGATTATTCTCCATTTGTCCTATCACATCCATTCTCTACCATTCTCTGCCTTACTTCATGTCCTATTGAGGCTGTTCTCTGAAGGCACTGTCACTCTTTTGTTCTCTAGCTGACAGCTGGGTTTAGGCAAGAAGAGGTCATAAACTTTATTCCCTAACCCCCAACCCCTCTTCCTCTGCCGTTTTCAACACTGTCTATGTAGAGATATTATTTCTTCTTTTCCTACCTTATTTACTGACCTCAAGTACTCCTTCTGGTACACACAGAGCTGAGTCTCTTCAAGTACATAATTACCAAATACAAAACCCAAAGATGAGGAGAACAAGGATTTTTAATATGCCTAAATTGGTAAGCCTTTTCAAGTGATAACACAATGATCCAGAACCAATACAATAGCTGCACCCCCTTTTGTGGGGGATATGTACAAGACCCTGTCCCAGTGGATGCATAAAATCATAGATGGTATTAAAACCTAAATACACCATGCTGTTTTCCTATACATATACATGTCAACTTACTGCCTTTTACATCTTAATGAACCATTTATCTTGCACTGTGGCTGTAACTTTTCCAGTATGAGGTGTGACAATAAAACTAGCATGAATTTCTTTTTCCTTCTTCACTATTTCATGGATAGAAAATTTATTCTTACCGCAGACCTCCATAACCTAAGCATACAACTTCTCTTAAGTTGAGAAGTTTTCATTTGTTATTTTACTATTATTTTTAACTGACACATAAAACAAATTATACATATTTATGGGGTGTCGTGATATTTTGATACATGTATACACTGTGTGGTATTTAAATCAGATTATACATATCTCTTTCCTCAAACATTTATCATTTCTTTATGGTAAAAACACTTAAAATCCTTTATTCCGGCCTTCTGAAATATGCAAAATATCATCTCTAGTCATCCAACTGTGCAATAGTACCCCAGAATGTCTCATGCCTATCTAACTATGATTTAGTACCTATTGATCAAACTCTCCATCTTTCCCTCTCCATTATTCTCTGCAGTCTCTGGTAACCACCACTCTATTTTCAACTTTTGATTTTTTTGGTGCTGGTGACTGAACCCAGAACCTTACACATATTAAGCATACACTCTACCACTGAACTATACCCCCAGTGAGATAAACATTTTAATATTCCATGGGTGAGATCATATAGCACCTGTCTCTGTGCCTGACTTATTTCACTTAACATAATGTACTCCTGTTCCATACATGTTGTTGCAGATGACGGGATTTCATTCTTTGCTATGGCTGAATAGTATTCCATGGTATATATGTACCACTTTTAAAAATCCACTTGTTTATCAATGAACACTTAGGTTGTTTCCATTTCTGGTTATTGCAAATAGTGCAAAATAAACATGGGAATACAGAATTCTCTTTTGACATACTGATTTCATTTCCCTTTGGTATACAATCTAATAGTGGGACTTCTGGATCATATGGTGGACCTAGATTTTTTTGAAGAACCTCCACATTGTTTTCTGTAATGGCTGCACTAATTTATAATTCCACCACAGTGTGAAAGGGTTCCCTTTTCCCCACATTCTTACCGGTACTAGTTATTATTTGTCTTTTTAATCACAGTCATTCTGATTGGTGTGATGTGATATCTCGTGGTTTTGGTTTGCATTTTTCTGATAAATCGTAATTTTAAACATTTTTTTTTTCCAAACATTTGCTGGCCATTTTTATGTCTACTTTTGAGAAAATGCCTACTGCCCATTTTTTAATCAGGTTGTTTTTACTACTTAGTTTTTTGAGTCCCTATATATTCTGGATATTAACGTCTTGTCAGAAGTATATTTGGCAAATATTTTTCTCTCATACTGTTCTCTCTTCACTATGTTTTTTTTTTCCTTTGCAGAGAAGAAACTTTTTAGTTTGATGTAATCCCATTTGTTTATGTTTGCCTTTGTTTCCTGTGGGCTTGAGATCTTGTTCAAAAAAATTCTTGAACATCCCCTATGTTTTCTTTTAGTACTATTTTTTTTTTTTTTTTAATCTTTAATGGTACTGGGGGTTGAATTTAGGGCCTCACACATGCTAAGCAAACATTCTACCACTGAGTTGTATCCCTGGCTGCTTCTAGGATATTTATGTAATTTATTTATTTAATTTTGGCACCAGGATTGAACCACTGAGACACATCCCCAGCCCATTTTTTAAAAATTGGTTATACATGACAGTAGAATGCATTCTGACCCATTGTACACAAATAGAGCATTCTTCAGCCCCGTTTTTTATTTTTAAATTTTTGAGACAGGGTCTTGTCTAAAATCAATTGGCTATAGATAACATGAGTTACTTCTATGCTCTCTCCTCAGATCCACTGGTCTATGTATTCTTTTTGTCATGACAATATAATGCCGTTTTGATTACTACAGCTTTATAGTATATTTCAAAGTCGGGTAGTATAATCCCTCCTGCCGTGTGTGTGTGTGTGTGTGTGTGTGTGTGTGTGTAGCCAGCACTGGGACTGAACCTAGGGGCTTATGCATACTAGGCAAGTGCTCTGTCACTGAGCTATGTCCCAGTCCTTTATTTATTTATTTATTTATTCGTTTGTTTGTTTGTTTATTAACAAGGTCTTGATAAGTTGCTCAGACTGGCCTCAAACTTGGCGATCCCCCTCTTTCCACCTCCTGAGTAGCTGGGAGTACAACCATGTGACACTGTGCCTGTTGTCTCTTGCTTTATTCTTTTTACTCAAAGTGACATTGGCTATTTGGGGTTTTGTGGTTCCATACAATTTTTAGAATTATTTTTTTTCTAGTTCTATGAAGAATGCCATTGGTATTTTTACAGGAATTGAACTGACTCTGTCAATTGCTTTGGGTAATCAGAACATTTTAACAATACTATTTCTTTCAATCCATGAACACAATGTGTCTTTCCATGAGTGTGTATTTGTAGCTACTACAAATGAAGGTTTTCTTTTTATAATTAATGTGATATTGGTGTATAAAAAGGCCACTGATTTTTGTATGTTGATTTTGTATCCTGCAACTCTGCTCAATATGTCTATTAGTTCTAATAGTTTTTGGTAGAGTCTATGTGGTTTTCTAAATATAAGATCATGTCATCAACAAACCAGTTGTGTGTAGGCATCCAGTTAGGATGCCTTTTCTTTCTTTTGATTGGTGGCTCTGGTTAGGACTTCTAGTACAATGCTGAATAAAAGTGGTAAAGTGGGCATCTTTGTCTCAGATCTTAGAGATTAGGCTTTTAGTTTTTTCCCATTCAATATATCAGCTGTTAGCTTATTACATATGGCTTCTATTATTTGGAGAGTATGTTCTTTCTATACCTAACTTATTCAGTTGTCATAAAGCATTACTGAATTTTATCAAATGCCTTAGATTCTGCATCTATTGAAATGATCATATGCTTTTTGTCCTTCATTCTGTTGGTATGTGGTATCATGCTTCCTGATTTGTTTATGCTGAACCATTTTTTTTTTTTTTTTTTGTACTGGGAATTGAACCCAGAGGCACTCTACCACTGAGCCACATCCCCAGCCCTATTCTGTGTTTTATTTAGAGACAGGGTCTCACTGAGTTGCTTAGGGCCTTGCTAAGTTGCTGAGGCTGGCTTTGAACTTGCGATCCTCCTGCCTCAGCCTCCCAAGTGCTGGGATTACAGGCATGCACCACTGTGCCCAGCTTGTTGAACCATTCTTGTATCCCTGGGATGCATTTTACTTGAACAAGTCTTCTTCTCTTTTTCCTTCTTTTTCCTTTTTTTAATTGTTGTTGTTAGGGATTATGGAACTTGCTAAGCACAAACTGTACCAGTAAGTCACACCCCTAGCCCAATGGTGAATAATCCTTTTTCACTGTGTTCTGGATTTGGTTTGTTACTATTTTGTGGAGGACTTCTACATTCATGTTTATCACGGATACTGGCCTATAAGCTTTCTTTTTTGTTGTGTCCTTGTCTGGTTTTAGTATCAGGGTAATGCTGGCCTCACAGAATGAGTCTGGAAGAATTCTTTCTTCAATTTTTAGAATAATCTAAGAGGAACTGGTATTAGGTCTTCAAATGTTTGATAAAACTCAGCAGAGAAGTCATCTGATCCTGGCTTTTCTTTGATGGGCAACTTTTTATTACTGATTCAATCTCATTATGTGTTATTGATCTGGTTTTCTATTTCTTCATGATTCGATCTTGGTGAGGTTTGTATGTCCAGGAATTTGTCCATTTCCTCCAGATTTTATGTTGTATACATCAGCTTAAGGACCTACGCCTTTACAGGAAATTTTAGAAACATCCAACAAAAGAAAACAAAATGTAGCCAGGTTATATAAACATTAAAAGTCAAATACCTTACGCACAGATGGTGTGACTCTACTTTGTGTACAACCAGTGAAACAATAGCTGTACTCCATTTGTGTTCAATGAATCAATAAGTAAATTAAAAAAAAAGTCAAATACCAATGAATCACTGGATAATTTCTGTTTTTTCCAAAACATCATACCCCACTTCATTTTACAACTTTTCATTTTGGGCAGGAATTAATATTTAGCTGTCAAGATTTTCTGTATTTTGAAAATCTTTGGCTGAAAAATATTTTGGTATAAAACTATTTTGGGGTACTTTGGTTTGATCTGCAGGAAGCCATGCTAATTTTTGCTAATTTTTCTGTAGTATGGAATAGAATTTCAATATATGAATGGGGGGCACAGTTTAGTCAATAACAACCCCCAATGCTTAGGGGGTCCTGCACTTAACAAGAATCTGGTGTTTGTGGTTGATATGATAAGAACACTGACCTCACACTTAAATTGTAGTTTGCTGGTCATGTTGTACAAAAATGAATCTCTAGTAGCTAGTCCAGAAATAAGGAAAAAAGAATACAAATTTAGAAAATCTTATCTGCTGATTGACCAGGTCTACTAGCCCAGTTTGACAGAAGCCATATTTGGCCTCACCCTCACTGAACTTTATTTTGAAATATCATTTAATCTATAGTGCTGCCAGGACAAACGCTGTCAGGAAGGGGATTAGATAATGGCACAAAAGAAATCTCTCCTAATCCCCATTTTTACATCCTATTAAGTGCCTTGCCTGCCATGTTGTGCCCTAAAGTCTAGATTTGGGATTTGGCACACCACTCTGTGAAAGAATAATGTGGGCCTGAGGGAAGTAGAAAGGAATTAGAGTAATGCATGAAGTTAGTCAGTCACCTGCCCCTCCAGTTCAAATAGTTTACTACAAACTTCTGGAGGTGGTATGCAGGGAGAAAAGAAGAGAGGAGGTTGCATCTTTATTATCTAGAGTTGAGTTCTGACATAACTTGGGTTGCTGGGGACTTTGTTCAAATGCAATAATCAGCCCTCACATTAACACAGTGCCTTATAGTTCAGAAAGCCTTTTCACATGTATAATCTCATTTGATCCTTAGAACAGTCCTGTTAACTAGGAAGAGACAAAGCCAGAAGGTAAGCTACTCTGAACAATTACAAGTAACAAAATTTGCCCATCTGACCCAAAGCAGATCTTCAAGCCATATCTAGCAGAAAGACTTTGTCAGAAAATGTAATAGATTTTATAGGCTTTGATAAACTCTGATCCCACTTATGGAAAAACATAAGCATCATTAATTTAAAACTGCCCAAAATTCTACAAACTACGTTTAAAAGCTTATTTCTTTGCAAAAAACAGGGCAGGCAATCAGGTCCTAGCTAGGGAAGAAGTACACAATTCTTACTTTGTCATCACCATTCATGCAGTAGATTTTGGAAGTAGTGAAGGGAACAGAAAAGTTTGGAAGTGGGTGGGATGCAGGGATCATCTCTTGACCCTTGGGAGAAATGAAATGCCATTATTAATGAAAAATAAGCATGGAAGATAGGAATTCAAGAGATTACAGGAAAAGGCTGACAAATCTGAAGACATCAGCAAATTCAGGGAAAGACAAAATTAGAGTTAAAATAATAAAATATAATGATAACACTAATAAGGAATGATAATTAACAATGGCTAACGTATTAAAAACAAACTAAACGTCAAACCTTATACATACATTATTTCATGTCAGTGAGGATAATTTTATCCCATTTTACAGGGGAGGAAAGATAATATGTAACTTGCTCAAAGCCACACAAGTAGTAAGTGGCAGAGTCAGTTTTAAATCCAAGACTAGCTTTGGAACCTGAGCACTTAACCATTTCACAATACTGACTCACATTCATATATAACTTAAACCCCATCACTAATAGTACAAAGTGCCCACATGTGAATGCTATTCCATGATTTAATTAACTTTTAAGACTCAAAGGACAGCTGGGTATTGCCAAACAGATACTCAAAGTCAATCTACAGTGACCAATAAAAACCCATTTGTAGATAAGCACATCCTGGCTCCATTTGGAAAACGTCTAGCATGAAAATAGTAATGTGATGGGGAACCAAAACAGCAGAGTCAATATGTGCAAAAACCCAGGTGAGAAGCATATTTTAAAGAGATTAAGTTCTTACAATGATCTTTTATTCTTTCTCTTTCTGTTGATATGAAGGTTGGGGAGGCAGGGAAAATTCACAATATAGCTAGCTTCTTATTACCAACAGCAGGAGGGCTGAAGCAACCTTTGTTATTCTATGGACCAAAGTGTGGAGCTCTGGAAATGAGATTTTTTCTCCCATCACCCTAAGTCTAAATTCTTTCCATGTGTAATCAGGAAGAATTCCCAATTCTGCCTTGTCGTCTGATCCAAGAACACCAAATCACTCATCTTTTAAAAATCACATCAGCATTTACAGACACTTTTGGAATGCAAGAAGATAAATATATTAAATTGTGAGTTTAAACCTTTAACATCCTTCACATTGGCCCACATCTATTCCTTAAGCCAAGAGTAAGTAGGACTAAGTAAATGGAATAAAGGAAAAGAGAGCCCTGATATACATAACATAATCAAGGCTTGACTGATAACCAGTAAAACATAAGGAGAATGTAAGTAATATGTAGACTGATATAAATAAACAAACATAAATATTTAGTAAAAACAAATGATTCTTGACTTTGAGGCTTATCCTTTCATTAAAAAGAAAGCATTTACTATGCTACCCAAGCTTCTATCAATAAACAAGAAATATGAATTACATAGGAGGAATCAAAAGAAATGGGAAGAAAATATTAGCCAAACAACTTAATAACGTGGAAGAAAAATGAGGTTATGTCCCCAGTGGAGCTATAAGAAAAACATCTTGACAATATGACTGTGTATTTTCTCTGTGAAATTACTGTTTGTTTTGCTAACTTGGTTTGGCAAATTCTTTGCCAGAGGAGGAAGTATGAATAAAATATGGACCTTAAATCCTTGTTGAAATGCCTCATCAGTTAGGTTTTGCTGGTTTCTGGAGAATTTTAACTGCATTGATAGATGTAAGACATCTGACATTTTCTTCGTCACACAATTTCAAGCATACATAAAATATAACTAAAATATGACTTTTCTTTACCCGAATTCACCAATTGTTCAATTGTTTACATTTTGCTATATTTGCTTTATCATTCTACTTTTCTCACAGTCACTGGAGAATAAGTCTGGGATGTCATGCTCTTTTATTCCTTTATAGTATATTTAGTGTAAATTTCCTAAAGATGAGGACATTCTCTTATATAGCCAGTTATATATTGATAAATTGGAAATTGGGGCTGGGGTTGCGGCTCAGAGGTACAGTGCTTGCCTAGCATGTGTGAGGCACTGGGTTTGATCCTCAGCACCACATTAAGATAAATAAATAAAATAAAGATATTGTGTCCATCTACAACTAAAAAAAATTTTTTAAAGATATTGATAAATTAGGGTTGAGCATCCATAATCCAAAAATCTGGCATCTGAAGTACTAAAAAATCCAAAACTTTTGAGCACCAATGTAATAGCAGATGGGGAAAATTCACAATTGATTTCTTGTAACAGGTCACAGTCAAAATATAGGTTCACTATATTTTATTTATACTGTATAAAATTATGTTCAGCTTGTATGTATAGACTGGTATATGTGAAACATAAATGGATTTCATACTTAGACTTGGGTCCAGTTCCATCTCCCAGATATCCTATTATTATTATTATTATTATTATTATTATTATTTTGGTACCAGGGATTGAACTCAGTAACCACTGAGTCACATCCCCAGCCCTTCTTTTTATTTTTTGAGACAGGGTCTCGATAAGTTGCTTAGGGCCTCGCTGTTGCTGATGCTAAGTTTGAACTTGCAATCCTCCTGCCTCATAACTTCCAAACTGCTGGGATTATAGATGTGCACCTGTACCCAGCCCCAAGATATCTTTATTATATGCAAATTTTAAAAAATCTGAAATCTTTGAAAAACTTCTGGTTCCATGCATTTGGATCAGGGATATTCAACCTATATTAAATGATCTAATTCTGTCAATATTCAAATGTTATGAATATGTGAAACATATGAAATGTTTGGGGGGCATATGAAATGCCCCCCCAAAATATGATTCACATACTTGTTTTTTCCCATTCTGAACCAAAGCCATGATCACACACTGCATTTAGATGTCATTATTCTTTTATCTTTTACTCAAACTATTATTTCCACAAGGAGAGTCCTCACTTCTAAAGTTTACATATCTTCTGAAGCCTAGAGTAAGTCTTACTTCCTTAATGAGAACTTTCTTAATCTTTTCAATCAAATAAACCTGTCCCACCTCTCAATTTCTAGAAAACTTAGTGATCTTGTAAATGTAACAACTACTGCACACTCTTATAGTGTCTGATTCTCTGTGTATGTGTGTGTGTGTGTGTATGCCTAGTTACTAGTTTCTATCTCCACTGATTAGTGAACATAGGTTTCGAAGTTGTACAAACCTAAATGAAAATCTAAATTGAAATTATAGTACTTTCTAGCTGTGTGGTTGGTTTGGTTTTAATTTCCTAATCTGTAAAACAGTGATTTTTACAGAACTGATGAGGTTTGTGTAAGAATTTTATGATAACACTTCTAAAGCAACTTAATCGTTTTGGGGGGCAAAACTATGTCTTACACCTCTCTGGTTTTACCACAGTACCTCATACCCAGCAACGTTAAAATTACATTTGTTAGTTAAGCAGTATTTCTTATTTTCCAAAGGGAAAAATAAATAGTTTATTCTAACACTAACAGTGTACCTCTGGCAATCTAGACTGGCCAACATACTTCAACTGCCAGCCTGAAATCAGCAATAGCATTCTTTCCTCTGAGGTTTGGCTGTGACAATGGCTAGAGCAGCTCAGTAGAAGAGTATGACAAGGCCCAAATGCAAACAAGACTCCAGACTAGAGTTGCCAAAAATGTGCACCTGCTTGGGCGACTATTAATGTCATGTGCTCTGACTAAAAGGGTCAGGAGCTCAGGTGCAAACTCTCCTTCCTGTCTGTCCATCACTGTCCATCCTAAGAAGAGAATAGCCAAATCAAACACTTTTCTTATAACCAAATTGAGAGATAATTTTAATATTCAACAATAACACTGAAAAATCATAAGTCCACAGTTCATATGCCATTCATATTTTATTTTCATAATTTCCTTGCTCTCAGTAAAAGGGCAAGGGAGCTAGTATGCAGAGCATTACAATCTACTGTTTTGATATGCTAATCTCATCTTCCCCATCTGAGAAAATTTCAATAAAGTTATTTATGTTAAATGAATCCTCTATGTCAGGGATTGGAATAAAAGAAAAAAAACAAGAACTGCATCATCTGTAAAACTTTAAAGTATATAAAAGTATAAACCCACTCTAAGATTTGGAATCAAATTTGAGTTTTTCTGTCACTAACTCAAATACTGTCATATTCCACCCCCTGCCCCCCCCCTTCTATCTATTGGAACTGCAAATGAAAGTCACATGTTCCCTAGGGGAAAAAAACAAAAATGAAATAAACAAGAAAATCCCTATATCCTTCATTTCAAGCTGCAAGGATGGGCCTCCAGTAAAGCTAATAAGGGTTTACATCTATGATCTGAAAACAAAAAAATTCTAAAACAAACCTTTATTTTTATTTTCATCAATGAAGAGTAAAAATACTGTAACATGAACATTAAGATGGAATGTTCAATAAGTCGGTCATTTTTAGGGCAGAGGCCTTAAGTTTGAGACTTCCTCTGAGAAATACATTAAAGTAAACATTTTTAGAAATGTGAACTCTCAATTCATGACAATGAAAATGCTACAACCTGAAGGTATTATTAACCTCTGTTCCTTTGAATATAATGGTCCCTTTGGAAACTTCCATAAATTCACAAATCCTTTTTTTTTTTGGTAGGGGAAGGGTACTGGGAATTGAACCCAGGGGCACTTTACCCCTGAACTACATCCTAGCCCTTTTTTATTTTGAGACAGGCTCTGGCTAAACTGCTGAGATAGGTTTCAAACTTGCAGTCCCCTTGCCTCAGTTTCCGAAGTCATTAGGATTATAGGCATGAACCACCACACCTGGCCACAAATACTTCCATGGATATCTCTGATTTGGGGAGAAAAGCTCATCTCTCATTACTCTGATGTGTTGGGGCTCAAAAAAATGATACCCGAAGTATAGTACTTTGACATGCTAATCTAAAGAAGTAGTCTTAACATCTCCCTGTCCTTCTCTCTGCACCCTGTGTCTCAATCTTCCTTCTTTCCCAAAGTGCAGGGTAGGGCTTTTCTTTAAAGTTTATCTATTAAAGGCCAGATCTTCCAGAAGAAAGAAGAAAGACTACAGTTGACACCCAAAGCCCAGGTTGAAATGTTTCTCAGGTTATTGTGTCTATTCTTTTTTTTTTTTGCAATGCTGGGGATTGAACCCAGGGCCTTGGGCTTGTGAGGCAGGCACTCTATCAACTGAGCTATACCCCTATCCAGTATGTCTATTCTTTAGGCTGCTCACACCCTCTACTGCAACCCCCATCCCAAATTATTTACTCTTCCCTCTTCCTTATGAAAAATATATTTAAGCAGCAACCACCTGGTCCTTCTTTGAGTTTTCATATTTTGGATGACTCCCATTTGCTTGCATATTAATACATTTATAATATTTATATATTACATCTCTCATTCGTCTTTTTTTTTTCTCTCCAGTCAAACCTACAGAAGACAAAGGGGAAGTTCCCTTAGTCTCAGCAACTGCATCATGCACTCATGAGCTCTTCATATGATGTTTAAAAGTTCAGTATATTTAAAGCATTTTGAATGTTAGGGTTAAATAGGGAGTCTTTGTATATAAATTCTGCTGTTTTATACCCCACTTCCCTCTCCTTCTATAGGAAAGTCAGGAATTGAGCCCTTTCCATCACTACTGTGGAACCCCAAGCAATATGAAGGAGGAAAAAAAAAAAATCAGTGATTTGATAATTAGGGTATTTGGATTCAGATCTGACTCCAACATTATTAGTTTTATGATCTTGGGAAAAATTTACTTTTCTTAAGCTGCAGTTTCCAAATATAAGAAAGAAAATGGAAAAATAATACCTATTTTGTAGGAGTATTTAAGATACCACATGTACAAACCCCCAGCACTATTTCCTGTGTGAAACAGGTTCTCAATAAATGTTAGTCTTTCTCCCTATGACACATATATCCTGTCCCTTGATACTTTATAAAGAGACCTACTAAATACTTTGACTACCAGCTCTGTTTTCTTCAAAAGAGGTGCTTGGTTCTTAATAGTGACAGATAGTCATGTCAAAAACTCCTGGGATCTGACATTGTCCCAGAGAAACAAAAAAGTTCTCATACTGAGGAACAGCATCAACTGCTTCAGGCTATAACAAACCCCAAACAGTAAATCCCTCCCTTTTATAGTGTTACTTAACATCCTGAGAGCTCTGTGTTCTTCCATGAGTCTTTTCTCCTTGCAAGGATCAGGCACACTGTTTTGCCTTATTTTTCCTTCTTAATAGAGGTCTTCATTGAACAAGACCACCCACTGGATTAAAAAATTAGGAATCAAAAAAGGCCAGGTGCGTTCAGGAAGAAAGTGGCAGTTTTAGCACTCAACAGTAAACCCTTCTGGACCTTTCAGAATCTGGATTTTTATACTTTCTCCTCTCAGAAATAGCAGACTTGCTGATACACTGGTTCAAACATGTCTGTGTATTTCTCTTACCTATACTACCAAAGAACTGTTACCATGTGGGAGACTTCCTATTGAAGTCCAGAATCTCAGACTACAACTATAATTTTAAACAGCTGTGCTTCCCAAACACTCCCTTCACAGGATAGATAAACTTCAAGACACGGCACCTCTTGGAAAGCTTTGAACTAAAGTGACTTAAAAGCAATGATGGCTACTGCATCCAAAACTGACTTTAGGAAACCATAATATACCACTTCAACACAACCTCTTTGGCATAAGGACTACTTTGAGAAACTGCAAACACAGGAAAAGTCTTGAAAAGTTATCCTTTTGTAAAAGAAATTTGTATCAAAAAAGGAAATCTCCATTTGTAAGGGTATCCTCTGTGCCAGCAAGAGAAGGATGGCTAAACCACTAGAGGCTCCTACTGCAGAAAGCATAAACTTAAATCTGCATAATAAATCTTAACCTTTGTTTTATGGTGCTTTGCTGGGCATGATAGTTAGGTCTTTCTTTACTTCAGAGAATGATGGTATTTAAGCATCAAGTTTAAACTACCCCTTTGAGGTCTACTGTAGAGATTGACTCCTCTCTCTGGGTTATCTGCTTTAAATATTGGAGCTAAATAAGTTAACTTGTTTTTCTTTTCCTAATCTATCTTTTCTTTAATGGATCATCCCAGTAAGAACTCATGGAGGGTACAGAATTTTTTTTTTCCTCTCCCATACTACAAAGGGTTAAAGTACAAGCAGCCCTGGGAAAAGGTATGCCACCTAACAGAAACTTTACCACATAAGCTAATTGTTTCAACTCTAAACAGCTCAGAGTCAATGTCCACACTCTCTTACAGGGCTGATCATGTGTCAGATTTAAAGGAGAAAGTATACCTCAGAAAGGCAACAAATACTGACTTTCATCAGCATTTCTGGATCACAAAACCTTAAGTCATTGACAAAAGCATAAAATACTCAGTGTTGTATACTTGCCAGGAATAATTCTAGGTAGTGGGGATTCAGTTTTAAACAACAGAGTTTCAGCCTTTGAGGAACTCCCATTTTAATGGAAAAGAGAATAAATTAAAGCAACTTACAAAAGCAATTTAAATAGGTCTTGTAGTTTAACACTTCATCTACAGCAGACATGTAGAACAATACTTTTGATGTCATCAGAAAACTGTTAGCTACATTCCAGTACTTTATTCAAAGGGGTAAAGAAGACTGAATGAATTATAGATAGAGGTTGACCTAGTTCCAAAATTCAGTTCTTACATTACTATTTGTTGTGGTTGGCATCAAAGCCTCTGTCTTTTCGTAACATACAAAAGCAGAATGACATCATTTATAGGGAGATAATGAAGACCCAGACAGTATAAAATTACAGAACACAAAATAAGAAATCAGATCTAGGATCTACTTCTAATTCTATCACTTGATATTCAGAGGAACTTGGGTAATTCACTTAAACTCTTAAAGACTTTTTTACTTTATCTATTCTGACTCACTTCATAGGGCTTTTAGCAAGTTTTAGTGGGTCAATAAAAGAACTTGAAAATGTTTAAAACATCAGGCAAATGCTAACTACACTTGCCTAATCAAAACATTAGGAAGCTCAAAGGAGAAGAGACAAAACTAACTACTTTAAGATCATCATAAGTCCTTGCTCCAGTAGAGTAGTTGTTAGTTGTTTTAAAATCATTGCTTCCATATTCTTTCCTAAAAGAGACACTCACCTTTTGGAGAAATGGATCCCCAAATGATCTTGTTAAGCTGCTAAAGGGAGACAAACACCTTAAGGAGGAAATTTCTGTATTAACTAACCTTCAAAGCATCCTTTCCTTTTGATTCAACAAATCTTTTTGGAGAAATTTAAAATGGGAGCTCCTCCTGCCAAGATCACCAAGCTACTCTTGGCACCTAAACTTGGCTTGTTATAATATTAAATGGAGCATGCACAGAAGCATTTGTGTCTACCACCTTGTAAGCGTTCGTATTTACCATCTTAAGCTTTTAACATATGATCTTGACCTTGACCTGGGCATGCCCAGAAATGTACATCCTTTACAGAGAATGCCCAGAAATATGCCCACTCCTAAAGTGCCTTCCTATATGAATAGGTATAGCTCCCCAGTAAAATCCCTATGTTGCCATTCTTTAAGGAAACCAGTGCTTTACAGATAACTCTGGTATTCTCCTTACTTGTGAGTAATCAATCTCTCTCTCTGGGCCTGGCACATGTTGGGCAAGCACTCTACCACTAAGTTACAACCCAGACCTTTAAAAAATTTTATTCTGAGACAGGGTGCCACTGCAGTGTCCAGGCTGGCCTCAAATTTACAATCTTCCTGCCTCAGTCTCCCAAACATCTGGGATTATAGTCATGCACCGCCACATCTGGCCCTCTTTCTTCATTCTTTTATCTTCTGATTGTGCTTATTGGCTTCACATTTTTTAAAAAGAGAATCCATTGTGTTTGGACACAATGTCAGGCTAGAAATTATTTTTAGTGATTATCCCCCACCTCACTGGGCCAAGACCAGAAAATTACTCTTATGTTTCATTTCTAAGTATTCTGCTCCATGATTAAATGCCCTTGTTGTGAGGTGTTAAGCAAGGTAGGCACCCATAGTGGGCAAACTCCTATACTTACAGAGTAAAAAGCTGCTGCCCTTTTAAAAGACTGTTAATGTGCCTTCAAAGTTGTTTTTCTCTTCATGTTTCAGCTAAGACCCTTTGGAGAAACATACAAAGAACCAGCAAACATTACCCTGAAGGGGTGCTTTTGTGATCTTTACATAGACCGAATTCCATAATTCAGGGGGATAAAATAATTAGAACCAGTGGAAGTCTGATGCAATGCTGTAGTCAGTCAAAAATCAAGAGGTGGACCTCGGCTGAACTCTCTGGAAACTTCCTTGAGACTCACAATAAAACTGGTAAAACTGGAGGACAGGAGGGTCACACTTCTTCTCCTCTCTCAGTGGACCCACTCTCTCCCTTAAGAGTGTTCTCTATTTCCTTTTATCTATCCCTTCTCATAAACTCATGCCTGCTACTCTGAACAACATGTCTGAAATCTTTCCAGTGTGAATGCCAAGAACTGCTAATGGATAGACCACCAGAGCTGTCTCAGTTCAGTGGTGGGTAGGAAGTTAAGTATAAAGTTGCCTCTCTTAACTATTAAGACCTTGATTATCAAGCACCTTAATAACCTCTTAATAACTTCTCTTCTTAGAAAACTGCCCTATTTTTCTCCAGAGTTATTTCTATAGCTACTATTTTAAATTCAATTGCATATGGGTGAGGATGGCCAAGTAGAGTGTTAAAGTCGGCTGGAGCAATGTAGGGAAGAGAGCAAGGAGTGATGGGACTGAAGTGGTGAGAGAAAGGATCATATAAAGGGATAATCATTTCCTAGCTCTAGCCTATTGTTGGCAGAAAATTTAGCCCAGTATTGCTGGATATTTATTATTTCAAAAGATTTCAGAAACTAAATTTTTGTGTGACACAGGGGTCATTATACATTGAAAGGAACCATAATATGTTGCCCCCAAATATGCTACCATGGTAATAAAGATGATCTTGAACTGCAGCCACAGAAAAACTCTCTACTTCCTCCTATTTACCTAAAGATAGAGCATAAATTTCTCTTTGAGGAGGTATTCCTCACTCCTCTCTCTTTCATACAGGAAAGCGGAACTGCTCTCTCTCTTTTTTTTTTTTTTTTTTTTTGGCAGTGCTGGGGATTGAATCCAGGGCTTTATGCTTGCAAGGCAAGCACTCTACCAACTGAGCCATATCCCCAGCCCAGAACCACTCTTAATCACCTGAGAGGACTCTAGATTCTTGTCAGGCCACAGCTGGAATGATAGAAATCTGCATAAAAACCTTACCTAAAACAATTCTTATCTTCTAGTAGTTTGCCCTTCCACTACCATCCCACAACTTACCATCCCTAGAAAGCTCAAATCCCTTTCCCTTTGTCTTTTCACCTATCCACAAATTTTACTCTTAGGTTAGGGAGTTCTGAGGCTTATTGGGGTCTTCACTTCTTTTCTATAAAGTCCTTTATATACAAACATAAGAAACCATTTCTTCCATTAATATGTTTTCTACCAGTTTAATCTGCAGGGCCCCATGCACTGAAACTAAGAGTAGAGGAAAAAAGTTTTTTCCTATATAGATTTCATTGTGCAGACTTCTTTTGCCATTTTATGAAAGACTGAATTATTTATTTTAAAACTATTTATTGATTCTGATATGTAATTTATCATTTTTTTCTGATATGGGGAAGTAAATATTAAACCAGGCCTTGCAAGCTAGACTTGGAAAAGAGGACATTTCAGACTAGGCAAACAAGATGTGCAAAGACAGGAGGTAGAAATATGCCTGGCATGTTAGGGGAGGAAGGAAGCTGAACAGACTAGTTTACTAAAAGATTGGATTCCTTTAGAGGAGTAGAACATAGGAAAAAATTGTGAAAGATACTGAATTCTAAAGACTTTTATGGATACCTTTTTTCCCATAGTATTATTGAGGTAAAAGTGAAGTACAATAAAACGCACATATTCAAAGTATGCGATTTGATAAGTTTTGACATGTATGTATATCAATACAATCAATATAAAAAGCATTTCTATTACTTTTTTTAAAATTTGAAATCATGCAGACTGTTTCCTACATGATTCATTACATCAGAAATCAATCACCTTAAGATATACAGAACCCAACCCTACCCAACATGTCAACTATTTCAAAATTAAATGGCTCATTTATAGATATCTCAGAGGTCAAGGAAAAAAGCACAAGAAAAGTAAATAAAAAAGTGATTTGAACTAAGTGAGCATGATCTCTGGGATGAAACAATACTCAGATGAACATTTATAACTTAAAGTACTTGTGTCAGAAAGATTCTAGAATAACAAATTATTTTCAAATTATGTAGTAGTAAGAAAAAAATAAGAGTAGGAGCAGAAGTATATGAATTAAAGAAATAATACAGCTAAAATTTGACAAAAAAAATCTAATTTAAAAAAAGCAAGAACACAAAAATCAGCATCAATGGAAAGGGAGCTATCAAGATAATCCTACAGATGCTTTAAAAATATTAAGGAGGGCTGGGGATATAGCTCAGCTGGTAGAGTGTCTGCCTTGCAAGCATAAGGCCCTGGGTTCAATCCCCAGCACCCCCCCCCAAAAATATATATATATTAAGGTAGGGAGGATCCAAGATGGCGGGCTAGAGGGAGGTTGTGTTCCTTGTCGCTCTGTAACTCTGGATTCAAGCAGAGGAAAATCTGTTTCTCAGTGTGGCAGTCTTTGCTCCTCATTTGTCTACTGCTGTTTACCCATTTATCTACCTTGATCACCTACAGTCTGCCAGCATATAGACTACATTTTGAGTGCAGATTGCTCACTGACTGCCGCCTATCATCTGCCTATCATCTGCCATTTGCCTGTTTGCCTGCCTCTGGTCTGCCCATGGACTGCCTTTCACCTACCCATTACCCACCCACCAAGGTCCACCTGCCGACTACCCTACTTGCCCACCAGTAGCCTGCAGACTACCCACAGACCGTCAGTGGATCACCAGCTGCCTGTTGTTGCCTGAAAGTCCACTGTCACAGTACCCACAGTTTTGGTTGCACGTGTCTGCCGCCTTTTTGGGAAAACAGCCAGGACCTGCAGGACCCCCAGCTGACTGACACAGCCCTGCCTCCAGGACCCCTGGCCTGACTGACTGCACCCTGCCTCCAGGACCCGTG
This sequence comes from Glaucomys volans, assembly GCA_020662805.1. NCBI lineage: Eukaryota > Metazoa > Chordata > Mammalia > Rodentia > Sciuridae > Glaucomys > Glaucomys volans. The sequence continues at coordinate 73,342 of JAJEJO010003785.1, read as the reverse complement.
CCCCCCACCTGCCTGATTGACCGCACCCCACCTCCAGGGGCCCCAGCCTGACTGACCGCACCCCACACAGACTCAGCACCCATGCCCTGTGCTACATCTCCCCATGTGCCAACATGTTTGGAAGCCAGTGCATCTTGGATTATCCTGAAAGTGGAAACTGTCATTAGGTGGGGCAAATCCCATCCTGAGATGCCTGCTAGAGACTGGAAGCTCATTGTCAGGTACCTCTCATGCATCAGGCTACTGAAGACTGGGAGGTTTGAATAGTATATGACTGTTATAGTGTACATTTTTTTTCCTCCTTTTTGAAAAATTTTAAGTGTTTATTTCTTTATTTTTCTAGCTCTCTATTTTCCTTTTGTTTACCTATTTCCTCAGTCTCTTTCTCCCTTTTCTTGTGCTAACAGCCAACTTCTTTTGACTACACTTTCACTCTTCTTATGATCTAGTACTTCTTCATACACTTTTCTTATCCATTAACAGTTACATCCTACACCCCTCCCCATCCTCTTTGTCCTCCATTAGAAACTACAGTCCTCATTGCAAATCTATTTGCTATACTGTAGATAATAATTGAACTCACTCTCCCTGTTTATTATGACAATATTTTTAACGTCTTCATAGGGGCTATTTGGTTTACGAATGCATACTGTCTGTACAGGGTGTTGCCAATATTGATCTCCCTCTTAAAGAAGAGGTTTTGGAAACCTGCAGGATCCCTATAAGCCTACAGGGCTGAAACTGCAAGACACCTGATCTGCATTGCTAGAGGGGAAGATACATGAACAATATGAAAAAACAAGGGAAGAAAGTGTTCCAAACAAACCAAGATTCTATTCTAATAGAATTCAATGACAGCATGGTAGAGGAAATCAGAAAAGGAGTTCAAAATATACATGATTAAAATGATGTGTGAAGCAAAGGATGAGATAAGAGAGCAAATACAGGCAATGACTGATCACTCCAATAAGCAGTTGAAAGAGCAACTGCAGGAAGTAAAAGATCACCTCCACAAAGAAATAGAGATTCTGAAAAAGAACCAAACAGAAATCCTTCAAATGAAGGAAACAATAAACCAAATAAAAAAACTCAATGGAAAGCACCACCAACAGTCTAGATAAATTGGAAGACAGAATCTCAGACAATGAAGACAAAATATTGAATCTTGAAAATAAAGTTGCTCAAACAGAGAAGATGGTAAGAAATCATGAATGGAACCTCCAAGAACTATGGGATATCATGAAAAGACCAAATTTAAGAATTATTGGAATTGAAGAAGGCACAGAGATACAAACCAAAGGAATGAACAACCTATTCAATGACATAATATAAGAAAACTTCCCAAACCTGAAGAATGAAATGGAAAACCAACTACAAGAGGCTTAAAGAACAGCAAATGCACAAAATTACTGCAGATGCACACCAAGGCATATTATAATGAAAATACCTAATGTACAAAATAAAGATAGGATTTTAAAGGCTATGAGAGAAAAGCATCAGATTACATATAGGGGGAAACCAATACAGATATCAGCATATTTCTCAGCCCAGACCCTAAAAGCTAGAAGGGCCTGGAACAATATATTTCATGATCTGAAAGATCATGGTTGCCAACCAAGAATCCTATATCCAGCAAAACTAACCTTCAGATTTGAAGATGAAATAAAATCCTTCCGTGACAAACAAAAGTTAAAGGAATTTACAAATAGAAAGCCTGCACTACAAAACATGCTCAGCAAATTATCCCATGAAGAAGAAATGCAAAACAACAATGTAAGTCAGAAAAGGGAGGAACTATCCTAAAGGAAAAGTCAACTGAAGGAGAAACCAAGTCAAGTCAAAAACCAATACTAAGCAAAAATGACTGGGAATACAAATCATATCTAAATAATAACCCTGAACGTTAATGGCCTAAACTCATCAATCCAAAGACATAGACAGGCAGATTGGATAAAAAAGAAAGACCCAACAATACGCTGCCTTCAAGAGACTCATCTTGTAGAAAAGGCCATCCACAAACTAAAGGTGAAAGGATGGGGGAAAAAATCTACCATGCACTCAGTAAAAAAGCAGGGAATTCTATACTTATATCAGATCAAGTGGAAAGCAAGTCAAAGTTAGTCAGAAGAGATAAAGAAGGTCACTTCATATTGCTTAAGGGAACCATAAATCAGGAAAACATAATGATCATAAATATTTATGCCCCAAACAACAGCACATCCATGTACATCAAACAAATCCTTCTTAATTAGGGGAATCAAATAGACCATAACACAATAATTATGGGTGACTAACACACCACTGTCACCACTGACTAGATCTTCCAAACAAAAACCTAAAAAAGAAACCACAGAACTCAATAACACAATCAATAACTTAGACATAACAGACATATATGGAATATTCCATCCATCAACGAGTGAATACACTTTCTTCTCAGCAGCACATGGATCCTTCTCTAAAATAGACTATGTTATGCCACAAAGCAGCCCTTAGTAAATGCAAAAAAATAGAGATACTACCTTGTATTCTATCGAATCATAATAGAATGAAATTAGAAATCAATGACAAAAGAAACAACAGAAACTACTCCAACACCTGGAGACTAAATAATATGCTATTGAATGAAGCAAAGATAACAGAAAACATCAGGGAGGAGAGAAAAAAATTCTTAGAGGTAAGTGAGAATGACGATACAACACATCAAAATCTCTGGGTCACTATGAAAGCAGTACTAAGAGGAAAATTCATTGCATGGAGTGCATTCAATAAAAGAGTAAAAAGTCAACAACTAAACGACCTAACATTACATCTCAAAACCCTAGAAAAAGAAGAACAGAACAACACCAAAAGTAGTAGAAGACAGGAAATAATTAAAATCAGAACTGAAATCAATGAAATTGAAACAAAAGAATTCAAAAAATTGACAAAACAAAAAGTTGACTCTTTGAAAAAATAAACAAAATAGATAAACCCTTAGCCACACTAACAAAGAGAAGGAGAGAGAAAACTCAAATAACTAAAATTTGTGATGAAAAAGGAAATATCACGACAGACACCACTGAAATGCAAAACATAATTAGAAGCTACTTTGAAAATCTATATTCCAACAAAATAGAAAATCCTGAAGACATCAACAAATTTCTAGAGACATATGATCCTCCTAAACTGAATCAGAAAGACACACAATTTAAACAGATCAATTCCAAGTAATGAAATAGAAGAAGCCATCAAAAGCCTACCAATCAAGAAAAGCCCAGGACCAGACGAATTCTCAGCTGAGTTCTACAAGACCTTCAAAGAAGAACTTATACCAATACTACTCGAAGTATTTCATGAACTAGAAAAGGAGGAAACCCAAATTCATTCTATGAAGCTAGTATCACTCTGATACCAAAACCAGACAAAGAGACATCAGGGAAAGAAAACTTTAGACCAGTATCTCTGATGAATATAGATGCAAAAATCCTTAACAAAATTCTGGCAAATCACATACAAAAACATATTAAGAAGATAGTGCAACATGATCAAGTGGGGTTCATCCCAGAGATGCAAGGTTGGTTCAACATCTGGAAATCATAAATGTAATTCATCATATCAACATGCTTAAGGTTAAGAATCATATGATTATTTCAATACATGCTGAGAAAGCATTTGACAAAATACAACACCTCTTCATGCTCAAAACACTAGAAAAAATAGGGATGGTAGGAACATACCTCAACATTGTAAAGGCTATTTAAGCTAAGCCCACTGCCAACATCATTCTTAATGGAGAAAAACTGAAAGCATTCCCTTTAAAAACTGAAACAAGACAGGGATGCCCACTGACACCACTTCTGTTCAACCTTGTGCTTGAAATAGTAGCCAGGGCAATTAGACAGACCACAGAAATTAGTGGAATACAAATAGGAAAAGAATTCAAGCTGTCACTATTTGCCAATGACATGATTCTATATTGAGAGGATCCAAAAAACTCCACCAGGAAACTTCTAGACCTAATTAATGAATTCAGCAAAATAGCAGGATATAAAATAAACACATATACATCTAATGCATTATATACATAAGTGATGAATCATCTGAAAGAGAAATGAGGAAAACAACTCCGTTCACAATAGCCTAAAAAAAAAAATACTTGGGAATCAATCTAACAAAAGAAGTGAAAGTCCTCTACAATGAAAACTATAGAACATTAAAGAAAAAAGAATTGAGGAAGATCTTAGAAGATGGAAAGATCTCCCATGTTCTTGGATAGGCAGAATTAATAGTATCAAAAGGACCATACTTCCAAAGGCACTACACAGATTTAACACAATTCCAATTAAAATCCCAATCACATTCCTCATAGAAATAGAGAAAGCTGGGGCTGGGGATATAGCTCAGTTGGTAGAGTGCTTGCCTTGCAAGCACAAAGCCCTGAGTTCAATCCCCAGCAACGCAAAAAAAAAAAAAAAAAAAAAGAAAAAAGAAATAGATAAAGCTATCATGAAATTCATCTGGAAGAATAAAAGACCCAGAATAGCCAAAGCAATCCTGGGCAGGAAGAATGATGCAGAAGGTATCACAATACCAGACCTTAAACTCTACTACAGAGCAATAGTAACAAAAATGGCACAGTATTGGCACCAAAATAGATAGGTAGACCAATGGTACAGAATAGAAGACACATAGAAAACTCACGTAAGTACGGATATCTCATACTAGACAAAGGTGCCAAAAAACATGCAATGGAGAAAAGATAGCCTCTTTAACAAATGGTGCTGGCAAAACTGGAAATCCATATGCAGTAAAATGAAATTAAACCCCTACCTCTCACACTGTACAAAACTCAACTCAAAATGGATCAAGGATCTAGGAATTAGACCTGAGACCCTTTATCAAATAGAAGAAAAACTCTTCATCATGTTGGTTTAGGATCAGACTTCCTTAACGTGACCCCCAGTGTGCAAAAAATAAAAGCAAGAATCCATAAATGGGATGGATCCAAACTAAAAAGCTTTTTCTCAGTAAAGGAAACAATCAGTAATGTGAAAAGACAGCCTACAGAGCGGGAAAAAATCTTCCACACACACTTCAGACAGAGCACTGATCTCTAAAACTTACAAAGAACTTACAAAACTTTATACCAAAAATACAAAGAACCCAGTCAATAAATGTGCTAAAGAACTGGGCAGACACTTCACAGAAGAAGATATACAGGTGATCAACAAATATATGAAAAAGTGCTCATCATCTCTAGTAATTATAGAAATGCAAATTAAAACTACCCTAAGATTTCATCTAACTCCAATTAGAATGGCTATTATCAGGAATACAAGCAATAACAAGTGTTGGCGTGGATGTGGGGAAAAAGGCACACTCGTACATTGCTGGTGGAGTTGCAAATTGGTGCAGCCACTCTGGAAAGCTGTAAGGAGATACCCAAAAAAACTTGGAATGGATCCACCGTTTGATCCAGCTATCCCACTCCTCAGTTTAGACCCAAAGGTCTTAAAATCAGCAAAGTATAGGGATACAGTCACATCAATGTTCATAGCTGCTCAATTCACAATAGCTAGATTGTGGAACCAACCTAGATGCCCTTCAATTGATGAATGTATAAAGAAACCGTGGTATATATAGACAATGGAATATTACTCAGCCATAAAGAACAAAACTATGGCATTTGCTGGTAAATGGGTGGAGTTGGAGAATATCATGCTAAGTGAAATAAGCCAAGCCCAAAAAACCAAAGACCGAAGGTTTTCTCTGATAAGTGGATGATGATACATAACGGGGAGTGGTGGGATTGGGGGTGGGGAGGCAAGAGAAGAAAGGAGGAACTTTGATGGTGTAGAGGAAAATGGGACAGGATGGGGTGGGGGAAGAAAAGATAGTAGACTGAGACAGACAGTATTACCCTATGTATATGTAAGATTACATGAATCATGTGAATCTACATTATGTACAACCATAAAAATGAAAAGTTGTACTCCATTTGTGTACAAAAAGAAAAAAAGAAAAAATATATATTAAGGTAATATTACAATTGTATGCCAACATATGTGAAAACTTATAGCTTACATAATATGGTCTATATTAGAGAATTCATTGTGCTGCTGAGAAGAAAGTGTATTCAGTCATTCTTGGATGAAATATTCTATGCATGTTTGTTAAGTCTAAATTATCAATTGTATTTTTTACTTCTATAGCTTCTTTATTTAGTTTTTGTTTGGAGAATCTATCCAGTGGTGACAGAGGCATGCTAAAGTTATCCAGTATTATTACGGTGCAATTTATTTGATTCTTGAAATTGAGATGGTTCTGTTTGATGTACATAGATGCTTCTTTGGGGCATAAATATTTATACTTGTTATGTTCTTGTTGATGTTTAATTCCCTTAAGCAGTATGAAATGGCCTTCTTTGTCCCTTCTGATTAACTTTGGCTTAAAGTCCACTTCATCTGATATAAAGATAGAAATGCTTGCTTGTTTACGTGATCCATGTGAGTGATATTTTTTCTCATTCTTTCACCTTCAGTCTGTGAGTCTGCCTATGAGGCGAATCTCTTGGAGACAGCATATAGTTGGGTCTTGTTTTTTAATCCAATCTGCTAGTCTGTGTCTTTTGATTGATGAGTTTAGGCCATTGGTGTTCAAGGTTATTATTGAGATATGATTTGTATTCCTGGTCATTTGGGTTTATTTCTAGTTTTTAATTAGAATTAGTTTCTCCTTTCATTGACTCTTTCTTTAGTGTAGTTCCTCCCTTTGCTGGTTTTCACTTTTTTTTTTTTTCATTTCCTCCTCATGGAATATTTTATTGAGAATGTTCTGTAGTGCAGGCTTTCTTTTGCAAATTCTTTTGTTTATCATGGGAAGTTTCTATTTCATCTTCAAACTTGAAGTCTAATTTTGCTGGATATAGAATTCTTGGTTGGCATCCATTTTCTTTCAGAGCTTGGTATGTTATTCTAGGACTTCCTAGATTTGAGGGTCTGGGTTGAGAAATCAGCTGACATCCAAATTGGTTTCCCCCTGTATGTAAACTGGTATTTTTCTCTCACAGTCTTTAAAATTCTATCCTTATTCTGTATGATAGGCATTTTCATTATAATGTGCCTTGGTGGGGTCTGTTGTAATTTTGTACATTTGGGGTCCTGTAAGTCTCTTGTATTTGATTTTCCATTTCATTCTTTAGGACTGGGAAAATTTCTGGTATTATTTCATTGAAAAAAATTATGCATTCCTTTGGTTTGTATTTCTGTGCCTTCATCTATCCCAATAAATCTTATATTTGGTCTTTTCAAGTTATCCCATAGTTCTTGGAAGTTCTGTTCATGGTTTTTTATCTTCTCTCTGTGGTCAACTATATTTTCAAGATTATATATTTTGCCTTCATTGCCTGAGGTTCTGTCTTCCAAGTGGTCTAGTTATTGGTGGTGCTTTCTATTGAATTTTAATTTGGTTGTTTTCTTCATTTAGAGGATTTCTGCTTGTTTGGTTTTTTTTTTTTTTTTTTCCAGATTCTCTGCCTCTTTATAGATCTTTCACTTCCTTCCTGATTTCACTTCTCATACCATCCTTTAGTTCACAGATCAGTTTAACTATATACATTCTAAACTCCTTTTCTGACAGTTCTTCCACTGTGGTGTCAAAGGACTCTGTTACTGGACTATCTTGGTTTGTTTGGGGCAATTTGTTCTTGTTTTTTCACGTTGTTTGCTGTCTGCTGTTCTAACAGTATGAATCTGAGGAAGTACAGTTTCTACCCTATGGACTTACAGTGTCCCTGAAGGTTTCCAGTACCTCACTGTTTGAGGCGGGGACAAAAAACAACAACCAATGCAAACAAAATACAGCATTAAACCCAATAGTTCCTACTATGATGCCTACAATGTTAATTATCACAATAAAAAAATTATATGGTCGGATATTGCCTACAACAGAAATAGCAAGTTTGCTAAAGGGTTTATAATTTCAAATTATAAAGAGAGAACCTAAATGATACAGGATGTGATGATTATGAGGAGGGAACTGAAATGATATAGGATGTGATGATTATGAGAGAGAAGGAGAGAAGAAGAAAAAATTAAGAGGAGTGAAAGAACAATAGAAATTGGCTGTTAGTAGAAGAAAAGAGAATCAAAGAAAACAGGTAGGAGAAAAAATATATAAACATTTTTTAAAAATTAAAAATAAAAATAAAACAAAACTAAAATATACTAATCAAACACTCTAGTTACAAAAAAGTAATCCATGAAAAATAACTGGCTTCAAAAATGTTAGAAATGAGAAAAAAAAATATGAACATGTATAAATGTCCATGTATCATTAAGGTCACAATTAAACAGAGAAAAAGAATTTTAAAAAAGAACTTGATGAAAAGTTCAAGAATTCTTTCAGCTGGAGTTCAAAAGATTCTCAGTTTCTCTTCTCAGTTCTTTTAGGCGGGGTCTTCTAGAATGTGATGTCCCACCCTCTGGATTGCTGGAGTGAGAGAGGTAATCCTGTGAGTGGAATTCCTGGAGGCAGGGTTGAGGCTTAGTGGGCTCTAGGATCTTTGATGAAAGCCGATTGGTCTAGAGATTTTAAATCAGAGCACCTCCAGCACCCCGTACTTGCTGGTCTACACTAGAAGACTTCACAACAAGAATCTCCCCTGGGTTCCACTCATGTGATGGGGGACCCAATTCTTAGTCCCCATGTCACCCTTGGTCCCCACATTTACTGATCCTGAGTTCACATTCCAATCTCTCGTACCTCCACCCTTCTGAATTCCAGACCAGATGCATCTCTACCAGTCAGTCATGCAAGCAGTTGGATTGGAGAAGGAGGGGTAGAGTCAGTTTCTACAAACAGTTGTCCCCTGTGTAAACCTCTCTTCACATTTGATTTTCTTCTGGTCACTTAAGCACACTCTATGTTGTGCAGTGTGTGTTTTCTGGGCCTGTATTTTGGGCCAAATTCAGGCTTGCCAGGAATCGGCCACTTCAACTGCCTGCTCCCCCTCACCACAGTGGCTGCAAAATGGTTCCTTCCTTTGTCTTTCACATGCTGCTTGGAAAGATGGTGGCTTCTTTCTCTGCAGATGGATATGCAGCGTGCCTTTCAGGCTGGCTGGGCAACGTCCTTGATCTCTAAATGTTCTGTACCCAGATATGCCTCTGGCCTCCCAAAAATGTGGGTTCCTTTAATTCCCTTATCCCTCCACTGTGCTCACAGAGGGACCACTCTGGCTCAAGCTTCTGGCTCCGCTGTGCCGCTGGGGATTTTTCTTCTTTATTTTATTATATTCAACCTCCTGAGTCCCTGATCTGCTTTGAATGTTCAGCTTTAAATTCCAGTAAAGTCCCCCTGCTTTTTTTTATTCACCCACCTTGCCAAGAGGCTGCCTGTCTGTTTCTTGGTTTTATTCCACGGAGCAGCCAGGAAAGTGATTTCCTCTATTCCACCATGTTGAAAACCTCTCCTTTTTATGGATAGCTTTGAAAGGATAAAATCTATAGACAATGGAGAACCATTATGAGGAAGGATATAATCATACATATTTCCTATCTTGTCTATGGTTATGTTACTATTCGTTCCATTTTTGCAAAATAGAAGGTAAGGTTGAAATGCTGACCCATGAAACTTGAGAGTTCTGAAAAATTCCTAAATGAATACCAGTTTAACCAATCACACTCTAAGTCAACTCTGTTGGCAATGTGGTGGTCAAGGCTTTCAAAGCAAAAATTAAATGATTTTTAAAGGGCTATTTCTTTAGGATCAATAAAAACAGAATTTAAAACCAAAGAAAAGGCTACTGGATATTTGGCACATTGTCAGATTCATCATCAGACTTCTTGTCGTTTGGCAACAAGCTCCTGGGGTAAGTCTGGTCCCATAAAAGTCTTCAAGCAAGAACAAAAGCCCAGAATGCACTGCCATCCATGTTCAACAAGTAAAGACATGCTCATATTTCAGCCTTAGAGCCATTCTTGTTTTCTTCTGCCACACATAATTCTGGGATTATCAGTGCAGGGATACTCTTAGTAAAATTGGTGAAGATAAATGGCCAGGAGAATAGAGCGAGTGACTTTCACCAGGACCAGAAATGTTAAATTATCAAATTAAACACACCCTTTTTACACTTTTAAAGAAAGAATTCTAGAGGACAAAGTTGAGAAGGTCCATACACATTCTGCTGAAGAACTTAAACTTCATTATAAGGCAATGAAAGAACTGTGAATCAATTCTGGCCAGGTAAAGAACATTATTAGATTTTAAGGGAAACTAACTAGGTGGCAATATTCAGGATGGCTCAAAGAGGGGAGAAAGACCAGAAGAAGGTAGAACAATTCATGCAAATGCATGGAGTTGAGAATCAACAGGGTAGGTCTTCATGGTAGAAAGGAGATCCAGTGTGGGCCTCAAGAGCCCAAGAACCATTAAGAACTATTGCTATTCTTTAAGAAGCATGTGTCTTTCTTTCTCACACACATATACTCACATACATGCATGTGTACTTCCCACGAAGAGTCTCTCCTCTGTTTACTAATTCTGTTTTTCCCCTCCCTCCTATAAAATTTTTCAGTATACAGATGACCAGTAACTACTATCCCAATCCAAGCTCTATCTGACCTCTCAGTTACAATACCCCTGACCATCTAGCAGCTTTACTGCATCAATAAATTCAAAAACCAAAGAATCCATCTCACGCATAAACTATCATCTCCACTGAAGCAGAGCACATCACACCTCAATATGTCACAAATACTTATGAATGGGTCACCCTTGTTCAAGGTTTCCTCTGATATAACTAGTTGGGACCAGTGGGTATGGTTGAAAGGCTAGCATGACACACTATTCACACAGCAAGGAAAAAGGAAAGTAGTTTCTCTCAGGTCAGTTGGCAGGTGGGTATTTTGTGGTGCTATAATAGAATACCACATCCTGGGTAATTTATAAAGAAAATAAATTTATTCTTTACAATTCTGGAGGCTAGGGAGACCCAAGAAGATTAAAGGGCCTGCATCCAAGGACCTTCTTGTTATATCATTCTTTGGCAGAGATGGAAGAACAAGAGAGCACTTGTGTGAGATAGTCAGAGAGAACTCAGTGCTTCAAGTCCTAACCCAAAGGGTTACATTGGGAATTAAGTTTCTAAAACATGATTTTGGAGGGAACATTCAAACCACATAACTATAAGGCAGGTAATGATAAGCTATTTTTTGCTATAGCCCAGGAAGAACAGAAAATAAAGCCACAGAGAACATTTAAAATCAAGTAGAAATGACAGCCATTTAAGATCAGCAAACATGTAAGATTAATAGGTACTGAAAGAAACAAATTGAACATCCGACTAAAAATGGTGTACATGTGCCTCTTGATCTAAACAAACTACCATATATACTTTAATTTCACACAAGTGGAAAATAATTGTTTATTTTCTGAAGGATTTCACAGGTCTTTTAAATATCATTCCCTTAAGGCTGGGAATGGAGCTTGATGTTATTTGTTTGATTAGCATGTACAATGGGGCTTGATTCCCAGAACTGCTAAATAAATATATAAATTCCTTAAATACTGAAAAATTAAAGTTTCAGAGATTTAATATTCTCTGAACTTATGTATTATTCTAGGAACATATATTATTTACAATGACACATTTATTAATAAATGGTATCTAAATTTAATAAATTATATTTAGGTTTAATATTTATATAACATCATGTAATCTGGACCTCAAAATACAAAAACAAAATTAGGTAGCCAAATGGAACATCTAACTAAAAATGGTGTATATCTGACTAAAAATGGTATATGCATGTATCAATTTGTTTAGGTAAAGAAGGTGATAGACAAGGATTTCAATTTTTTTTTTTTTTTTTTTTTTGGCAGGACTGGAGATTGAACCCAGGCCCTTGTGTTTGCAAGGCAAGCACTCTACCAACTGAGTTATATCCTCAACCCCCAGGATTTCAATTTTAATTTAAATTCAGAGCAAGCTATTTAGCCCAGATTCTGATAACCAAGCACAGACTGTCCATGTGTTTTCTTAGCATTTTGTACAACTCATTCTACTCTATGCTATATATAGCTGATTTCTTCACATGACTATTTCCTGAACCTAGAACAGAAACTGTGTTTTGGTTAGAATTGTATCTCTAGCACCTAGCATTGTGCCTGGCACACAATAGGCACTTCTAAGAATGAATGAGTGGCTGGTGGAAAAGATGTATGAATGGAATAAGAGATACTTCGAGTCTAACCAGTCCATATTATTGTCCTACAATAAGCTTTAATGAAAAGAAGACAGAAGGTACATGCCACAACATTAACATTTTATTACTGAGAATGGTTTATTATGAATGTTAGAAGATTCTATTTATATTTCAGGCAACATCCAAAGACAGTATCTTTTTCTAAGCTTTTACTATACAGGAAGCAAAATTATTTTTTCTAGTCACTTATTTAGGGATAAATATGAAGATGAATCAATTCTTAAAATTGCTCAACTGATCTGCTCAATTAATTATAGAATTCAATTAAAAGTTGAAAGCAAAGACTACTACATGCAAAGTTCTATACATAGTCTCTACCTACAGTAAACTAAAGGTAATATGGAAGAGGTGCATATAAATGATGAACTTCACCTCGAAGTAACATATCACAGATACAATAGAAAAGGTTTACTCCAGGTTATTGTACATACATATAGAAGGGGAAGTCTGGAGGATTAAAGATCTTTATGAAGAAAATGGCATTTGTATCAGGATTTTTATAGGAAGAAAAAGAATAAGGATATTTTGAATAGAGGGAGCAGCAAAAGTATAAAATGGTTAAAACAGTTGAGAATGTTTATATAAAATTTAAATGTATGTTCTGATGGAAGGAGAGTCAAGGTGGGATTCAGTTAAGGTGAGAGGTCATAATAAGGCATTAGGACTTCATACTTCTGGTGGTGGAAAGCTGTGATACAAAGGAAAATAAATATTTGGTCTTTGTCCCTGGTTTCTCACACATAGCTCCTAAAATGCTTGCCATCTCCAGTGATAAAAGTATTTCTAATGTGCGCTATCTTGCCTTATGCATCTTTTTCATTTGGCTATCACTGAGTTGTATCCTTTACAATAAACTGGTAATTAGTAGGTAATGTACTTCACTGAATTTTGTGAGCCACTCTGGCAAATTATTGAACCTAGGGGGGGAAAATACTCGATATGTAGCCAAGTAGAACAGAAATATGGGTAACCTAGCGTATCAATACCAAAAAATGGCAACTGAAGAGGGGGCAGTCTTGTGGGACTAAGCTCACAGGTGAGAACAGTAGTGTCAGAATTGAACTATGGAACACCCAGTTGGTGTTCAGACAAAGAAAGAGTTGATGTGAGGGGGAAAAAAACATACATTTATGTCAGAAGTATTATGAACATAAAATTAATAACAGAATGTGTGACAGATACCATTGCCCTGTGTACATGCATGAATGCACAGATGGTGTGACTCTACCTTGTGTACAAACAGTGAAACAATAGCTGTACTCCATTTGTGTTCAATGAATCAATAAGTAAATAAAAGAATAAATAAAAAAAAATAAAGGACGCTTTTTCTTCAAAAAAAAAAAAAAAAAAAGAAGTATTATGAATAAAAACGGCCTAGAAAAGCCATTGAGAAACCAAATGGTCAGATATATATCCCAGGAAACAGCGTGAAGGACTAGAAAGGTAAATAATTAGAAATCAGGAGAAGAGGACCTGATCTTGGGCACTGACAATGTGAGTGGTGGATGAATACACAAAATACTGTAGACACAAAGGACTAGGTAATTGTATGGACTGGTGATTAAAGAGAAAAGCAATGAAGATCACTCATATTTCCAGCCTGGGTTATGAGTAGGATGGTGATGCCATTAACTGAAACAGGCAATGAGGAAAAAAAACATATTTGAAGAATATGACATACTGAGTCAGAAAGTGCCTGCAGTACATTTATGTAGCACTACCTACCATGAAGTTAAGAAATGTGGATCTGAGTCTGTGAGGAAAAGAGAGTGCTTAAGACAGACTGGGAAGCAGTTCACGAGGAACTGAGAATGAAGATGTTGGCTAGTGGGTGAACAGCATTTTCAAGTGAAAACACAGAAAAAAGAAGCTAAGGCTAGATGTTTGTTTATAGGATGAGTAGTGAAATAATGAAGGAGACAGAAGGAAAAAAAAAAGAAAGAAAACCTCAACAGTAGAGGACAGTTTCAAAGAAGTCAAAGAAGGAGAGGTTAAAATATCAAATATGACAAGTAGACTGAAATAAAAGATAAGATAATGCTAAATCTGGCAGTTAGTTATCTGTGACTTTTGTAAGAATGGTATGAGAAAAACAGTAGAGGAAGAAGATGGTTACCAGGCCTTGTTTTATATAAGTAGGTCAAATACAGGTTTATAATTATGAGGATTTGTTGTTTACCATCTGTTCCCATTCAGCCCTTTCTTGATGGATTCTGCAGCAGGCATGGCCCTAGTGGACTACCTCTAAATCATTAAAACTTTAAGATACCTGAACTGAAAGTACAGAGAATCATAAAAACTATTGAAAACTACTGATAAAATTATCATTCTTTGTTAACTTTCTTAAGACTTAAAAAGTACATTTTGCTACTTGCAGAACATTATTTAGAAATCATTCTGATATTAGATTGTTGTTCTGCATGTAGAAATATCTCTCTATTCAAAAGTTAATGATATGAATAATCAACATTTCAAGGAGGTCTGGATGCTAGGTATATTGTCTAGTACTGGGGAACATTTAAGTGTTATTTTCACTGAAGATGTTTAGATCATAAATAATAAAGAATAGTGTGTCCTTATCCTTTGTAAAGAAATATTTTTGATGAGAGGGGCCATCATCAAGTATTTATTAAGCACCCACTAGAAATGTTTAGTTAAGCATGATTCATTTCATGTTATTATCTTTAGTTTAGAAAAAAGTTCAAACTACATTATAACAATTCTTACAGTCCTGAAAAAAAGCAACTGTGGACTTAGAGTGGTCTAGAAAAATTAAAACACAGTTTTTAAAAATTCATCCCTACTTTTGCTTTTATTTCTATGTGAAGCAGAATTCTAACCTCTTAAAGACCACAGCTACTTCTGTAAATTAGGGTAATAGTATTTGCCTGCCCACTTCAGAAGGCCATTTGAGAATTATGAGATAATATTCTTGTTACTCTTCAAAAAGAACACATGAAAGGCTTTAATTATCAGTATCAGTGGAATTATTCTGAGGTCATTTTTCCTATTCAGGTTTCCCTAAAGTCTGTGCTTGGAAAAGGCTACCAAAAATAATTATAATAAAATAATCTTTAAATATAAGTCTTGGCTTGTCTCATCTAGATGTAGGTCAGTTACAAACAACTATAGAGTTTATGTAGAGCACATAAAAGAATACTAGTAAGGACTGGGGTTGTACCTCAGTGGTAGAGCACTTGCCTAGCATGTGTGAGGCCCTGGGTTCAATTTTCAGCACTACATGTCAACAAATAAAATAAAGGTCCATTGACAACTAACTAACTAAATAAATAAATAAATTTTAAAAAACCTCACTTCCTGTTTTTTTTTAAAAAAAGAATACTAGTAAGACAAGACATTTTGTAAAAATAATGGCTTCATGTAGAGTATAGATAGCCATTTAAAAAGCAACTGATGGTGGCATAATTTCATTTAATTATAAAGAAGAGATGTCATAAAACTGAATATTTTTAAAATGAGTTAGGAAGTCATTATATAAGTCATCTAACTCCCTGATATATGAAAATGGAAATTGTGTTTAGAGTTGACTCTATGAAGAAAAACAAAACAAATGACACTTTTCTACCTACCAGAAAAGGGGAATTCATTCTCTAACTTATACACTATACAAATAAATTCCCAATGTTAATGCCCAAAATAATAGAAAAATCCAAAACAGGAGAATATATTTAGAAGAGATCTATACCTAAAACCTAAAATAAAACCATAAGAAAAAAAGCATCATGAACAAAGTAAAAAAAGTAGTATAATACAGATTTAAAATTCCCATAACACAAAAAAGCTTCTGTAAATTGATTTAAAAATCATAAATAAATAATTTAAGAGGAAAAAAAACAGGCAGAAGATATGCACAGGCAATTAATAAGAGGAAATTTTGATAGCTAAGAGATATGAATGGACTCAATCTCACTAGTAGAAAAAGAAAAGCAGAGTGAACCATGTATGTATAATATGTAAAAATATACTCTACTGTCATGTATATCTAAAAGAACAAATAAAAAAGAAAAAAGAAAGAAAAGCAGAGTGATGCAATAATGGGATATCATCTTTTAAATATCTAGGTTAAGCAAAATGAAAGAGTGATAACATTCAGGGATGTCAATTATGTAGGTAAAGGAACAATCTTAGGTACTGACAAAAGTGTGAACTACTACAATCTTTGAAAAGTGATCTAGTATTAGCTATTAAAAATTAAAGTATGAGGCTGAGGATACTGCTAAGTGGCAGAGCACATACAAGGTACTGGGTTCAATTCCCAGCACCAAAAACTGTGTATGTGTGTGTGTGTGTGTGAGTGAGAGTGAAAGTAAGAGTGAGAATGAGAGAGAGAGGAGCAGGGGAGAGAAAATTTTAAAAAATATATGCATACCCTTTGCAACAAAATCCTACTTTCAAGGCTTTTATAGAAATAAAAACACCATTACATAAGAACACATACACATAACTTCATCACTCTGTCCTTCCCTCTTTCCTTTCTTGTTTTCCTGTTAGGTATTTATAGTGGCAAAAACACCAATAAAAACAAAGTCAAAACTTCTTAAATGTCATTAATGGAGAATAGCTGCCTAGAACATGGAATGAGTACTATGCAGTTGTTAGAAGAGAACAAGTTATGCCTGTATCTACTGAGTTCAAGTTGCCCAGGATCTATTTAGTGGTAAAAGTCACTTGCTTGAGCAATGTGTATAATATAATTCAATTTTGTTGAAGATATTCTCTGCCCTCCCAAACCTCGTAAGTATGATTATGTTTATGTTTGTAAGGGATGTTATGTGAAAAAATACTACCACTGATAGAACTGGGATATATCTCATTAAAGTTTTGTGTATTTTTATAGTTTTCACTATTTTATGAGTATTTCTTTTGTAATTTTTGAAAAGGCACTTGATAAACTTTTCTTAATTCTTTATCCTATTTAGTGACTGTTTAAAGAGAACTAAAACTATAAACCCTTGTTTCTCTGCTGAAAGTCAATTGCATCCAACAATTTCCACTGATTTCTCCCCTAGACCACAAAGCAAACCAAAACATGTCTAATGTACCAAGTAACAAATGGCAATTATGCAGGTTATCCATGTACTCAAAGCATATTTATTTTCAGTCAACTCTATTAAGTACAAGGGATAGAGCAATGAATAAGGCAGACTCAGTGGTAGCTTTCATTCTGGCTTTTTTTTTTTTTTTTTTTTTGGTGCTGGGGATTTGAAACAGGGTCTCACTAAGTTGTCCACGCTGTATGTGCTCTGGCACTGAGCTACAACCCCCAAAACAAAAGCATATATATTCTTGTGTGTGTGTGTGTGTGTGTGTGTGTGTGTGGTCCTGGGGATGGAATCCAGGGCCTCACAAATGTTAGGCAAGTGCTCTACCACTGAGCTACATTCCTAGCCTTTTTTGTTTTATTTTTTTGAGACAAGGGTCTCACTAAGATGCCCAGCCTGGCATCTTTCTGCCTTGGCCTCCCAAGTACCTGGGATTATAGGCGTGTAACACAATACCTGGCTAGAAGTATATTCTTTATTCAATTTGTATACCATAGGTAGGAACCAGAGCAAATACTACTAAATATCAGCCATTTCTACAAGAAGAAATCTGAGGTGGACAAACGTTTATATTTCATAGGAAGTAGGATATTTTGAGGCACTGACTTTAAACCTTTTGGAAAGATTATATTCAGAGTTAATACTTTCTAATGCTTCACATTCCACCACTCCATATTTATTTAAATGCTGCATAAAAACCCTATTTATCAATTCACAGTGAATTTCCAGTTCATTCAATTTCTGTCTGTCTGACAGAATTTTGCCTTTGCTTTGGAAAGATCTCTTTTTAAATGATGTCCCCAGGAATGCAGTCTAAAGAAAAAAATAGTTTTGCTTCTAAGTGCTGACCATGTCTATTCACTGAGTTAGCTACTAGAAGCACAAAAGTAGTAAGACTAGATCCCTGTCCTGAAATTTGCAGTCTCTTAGAGCACAGACACATGTACTTAGATCCTAACCATTAAGTGAAGTAACATACAACAACAGGGTTATATGCAGGAAGCTATGCAGGTTGCCTGTGACACACACAACATGTCAACCCTGCGTGGTAGGTAGACTGTAGAAAAGTCCCACGTGAGAGAGAAAAATACCTCCAACTCAGGTGTTTACCTTTGACCATTCACTTCTCAAAACAGAAGGGGGGAGTTGATTTGGTTAACCCTAAATTCATCGCCCTATTTAAAATTCACCATTTTTCTCTTTTATAATATTTATTCTAACAAGTATAATTACAAAATTAATTCTTAATTATTATAAGTTGAAACAATAAGTAACTTTTCCCTATCTTAAACAGAATTAAATATGTAATGTTAGTTACCATTTAAACATGATACTGAACTAGCCTAATAACAATTATTATTTTTTTGCTGTGCTGGGTATTGAACCCAGGGCCATGTGCTTATAAGGCAAGCACTCTACCATCTGAGCCATATCCTCAGCCCCTAATAACAATTATTCTTAATAATAAATGCAAAAAAAACTTTTTTTTAAATTCTCCAAAGGTACAAAGGATCTTCATTTCCTCCTCTCATTCAGTAAACAAATGTTCCTCAATTTTCTGGTTTTATGTCTTACTTTCCTTACTCCCTCCCCGGGCAAATATGAACCAACACACTGCTAAAACAATCAATTCATTACAGATTATTTTCAGGTTAATAATTTAGGCCCTGATACATCTTCTGCCCACAGTAGACACGGTTCTAAAGCCATCCTCCTAGTGCCTAAAACCTAACATGTCTAGCCGGGCGTGGTGGCGCATGCCTGTAATCCAAGCGACTCGGGAGGCTGAGCCAGGAGGATCACGAGTTCAAAGCCAGCCTCAGCAACTTAGCGAGGCCCTAAGCAACTCAGTGAGACCCTGTCTCTAAATAAAATACAAAATAGGGCTGGGGATGTGGCTCAGTGGCCTAGTGCCCCTGGGTTCAATCCCCAGTACCAAAAAAAAAAAAACAAACCCTAACATGTCTAAAAAACAAACTCTGGCTGCCCTGGGTTAAAATCCTAGTTCTACCACTATATTAGCTGTGAGAACCATGCAAATTACTTAAATAATCTTAATTTGTTTCCTTCTCTGTAAAATTCAGATAAGGGCATTTCCTTCAGTAAAGTTTATTATGATGTCTTAAGATAATGAATGTAGACCTAAGCACAACCCCCCCCCCACACACACACAAATTACAAATGTATTGGCCCCTTCTCTAGTGAACTTGCTCATTATCCTGTGTTCCCCATTTTGCCAAAAACGCTACTTTCTCTCCTGGGAGGGCTTGCTCCATGTTCTCCCTGGAGAATACTTTCATTTCACTAAAAAAGCCCTTCA
>JAJEJO010003785.1:24232-53311 GCA_020662805.1 Glaucomys volans | reverse complement strand
TACCTTCCCCTTCCTTGTGGCTAACATCCACTTAGTTGTCAAACCTTTCAATTCTGTCCAAATAAATTCAATTACAACCAACATGAATTTATGGAAACTCACTCTATTTATAAGCGCTATGTTTAAGTAGGGAGGGATTGAAAGAAGAGTATGATACATAATCTATCTTCAAGAAAATCACAGTGTATTGTCCTCAAATACTAAAGCCAGTATGAATCTCCTCTTTTTTGAGCCACTGTCACCACTACAACCTAATTTTAGGTCTTCACCTTCTACCACTTGGACTATTGCATTCATCTCCTATACAGGCTCCCTGCTAGCTTTTTCACTCCAATACATCCAAATTATTAATCATAAACAGATTAGCTGTCTGAAAGATGCTTATAATTATTTTACTTTTTTTCTTAATCTTCAATACAGCTTTCCAACAAACTATTTTTTTCTTGGTATATGTGCCCCTACTTTTTGATTCCTTTCCTTTATTCTCCCTCCTCTTTCATTTTTCTGTCCCATTTTTGTTGTCTATCATGTACCCATTTTTAAGGTGTAGGCCAAAGGCACCTCTTTTTTATGTAGCCTCTCAGATGGCAACCCCACCTCCCCCTGTCTAATTTTGGTCCCTCTCAGAACTTTACCTGTCCACTCTCCTAGCAATAATCCTTTCCTAACAAAGACTATAGTTACGTATCTCATACCTCCTTTCCACAGGTATATGATTCATTATTGCATCTACACAGAATTTTGAACATAGTAAGTGCTCAACAAATTACTGAACAGTTGGTAAAAGGATAAAAGTGTGTTTGGGCCACAGTAAGTCAGTTGGGAAGAATGAGAGATGTCAAATCCATTGCATGCTACCAAGTGCAGTCTGAATAGCTAAAACAGTGAGGAGGGGATATGATAACTACAGGATTTTTTCCTTTATCATAACCTCTCTTCCTAAAATTCAGAGGAAAAGTTCTAAAGAACTTATTGCCAGAGTCTCTCTAAAACTTGGTCAGGAATTCCAGCAACTCTGCTAGAAAATACCTTTTTCAAGGACTTTCAAATCATGATAATGGCATAAGAAACATGGTTCATATAAATCAGCTATTAATAAATTTATTGCTTAGCTTTTATTTCCACAAACATTTATCATACTGCCACACTGAGCAAGAAGTTGTGTTAGACACTTGAACTTGTGTTGTTAGTATCTGAATTTTAAGCTGCAACTCTCAGAATGGGTGAGAAGCCAGCATGTGTGACTAGGTAAGCAGAACTTAAACTAGTGAAGAATGAGATCTGAATTCTAGTTCTTTCATATATTATGAAGCTTTGGAAATATTTATCCAGTTTTATTCTGTTCAACTACAACATGATTATATTCAAAATTAATTGAGACAGCATAAATAAGGAAATTTAACCAGAGACTGAGACATTATAGTTAGGGCCTTTTTTTTCTCCCCCCAAACTCAGAGAATTTTCAAAGATCAGATTTCGAGATGGGGAAAAGATGAGGCCATAGGGTTAAGAATTGCAATAAACTGGGGCTAGGGATGTAGCTCAGTTGGTAGAGTGATTGCCTTGCAACCACAAGGCTCTGGGTTCAATCCCCAGCACCACCACACCACACAAAAAAAACAAAAAACAAAACAACAACAACAACAAAAATACCCTGGAGACTTAGGGCTGGGAATATAGCTTAGTTGGTTGAGTGTTTGTCTGTCAAGCACAAGGCCCTGGGTTCAATCCCCAGCACCGCAAAAGTGAATAAAATAAATAAAAAATGAATAAATAAAATGGAGACTTATACATTTTAAAGGGGACAGCCACTATTCCACTTCAGCCAGTTATTTCTACAAAGGAACACAGGCCAAGTGGTGTTTTTGATATTTTTAAGAGAAGTCAGAAAGTCAGAAAGTTCGTATTAGTGTGAACTCTACTATTAAAAACAAATGACATGCAATTCAAACTTTTTTTAAAAAATGTGTGCACCAAATAAAAAATTTGCCAGCTAAATTTTTTAAGTCACTAGGTTGGAATCTAAGACTGAATGGCTGAAACAAAAGATAGAAGCACCAAACACAGTTCCCTTGCTAGAAGCTTCTAAAACTTTGTGAGAGTGGAAAGTGATGCTTTGTTATGGTTTTGCCGCTTGGTTCTTAAATTTTGCTATGCTGCAAAAGTGATAATAGACAGGTATGGGGTGGGATGGTGGTGTGTGGAAGGAGGAGGAGGAGAAGGAGACAATGATGACAACAATGATGATGACCACCACAACGAACTAAATACTGCTGTTAGAGACAATGCCAAACACAAAAAATAAAATTCTTGAATATCTTTAGCTCTCTAGGTTCAGAGTATGATATAATACAAAATTTGACAGACCTTTGTTCCAGGCTCCTGGTAGAGAACATCTAAACCTTTGCAATTTCACCAGTAGTAGGTGTGTCTTTGGTGGGCTGTAGTAGGTCCTGATAGTTTGCACTATGGAAGTAAGTCACTGTGGGACCCTAGGGAGCTTGTGCTAATGAGATAACTCAGAATAGAGGCAGACCAAGCTAGAAAGATTAGAGGGTTGGTACTTCAGCACTTAAAATCAGCCCAATCTCTGGGAACAGGGAGGGCTGTTGACTGAGTTTAACCATGTGGCCAAAGATTCAATCATGCCTATATCATGAAACACCACTAAAACTCTAGACACAGAAGCTCAGTGAAAATTTCAGGCTAATAAATGCACTGATGTGGTGAGAGGGTGCCATACTCCAATTTTAATGAGGGGGGCATAGATGTTCTGCTTTTGGAACGCTTCTAGTCTTTACCCTATGTGCTTCTTCATCTGGCAGGTTCTGATTTGTGTATTTTATAATTAAACTGAAACCATAAACATAGTGCTTTCCTGAGTTCTGTGAGATGCTTTAGCTAATTATTGAATCTGAGGGGGACTATAGAACACTCCCCCAGGTTTGTAACCAGTTGGCCAGAAGTACCTGTGGCCTGGGACCCCCAAACTTGCAACAGGCATCTGAAGGTAGGGCTGTGTTGGTGGGAACTGTGCCTTTAACCTGTGGAGTCTCTGCTAACTCTACGTGATTAGCATTAGAATTGGAATACTGCAATATTTTGAGAGCATATCCTCTAATCCTATGATTTAACATTATTAATGAATTTTGATAGACTTAAATTATGGGTACTACAAAAAATTCCAAATTCAGGAGTAAGCAGGAGCCAATAACTTAGATTACAGTCTAAATTTAACAGCTTGCATCTCAGCCACAAGTGCTAATGTTAGCAAAGCAAGTGACAAATGTTTCCTTGAGAAGACAAAGGCAACTTGGAAATCATCTTTTTCCTAAAGTAAACAAGAAAACTAACATTTATTCCATCTGAAAATTTATCATCACGTCTATTAACTGAGACACAACTTCCTTCAGATCGCAGCAGTATGTAATATTTTCACTCAACTTTTAAGTCCTTGCCCTCCCTCCCACCATCCCCATCAACCCTTCTTCAACTGACCTCTCACCTGAGTGTCTACTCCTAATGCTATCTCAGTTCTAATTATTAAGCAAATAACTGGCCTCAATCAATGAGAATTTCTCCTTCCCTCACATCATTCCCTATCATATTGTTAACTTATTTTGGCTTATCTCACTGAAAAACTTCAAACCTCCCAATCTGCCTCTGTTCTTTTTCTACAGAGTTGTAAAACACATAGTTAATGCCATGTTAAACATATGTCAACACTAGCAAAGTGAAAAATAGAGCCAGAATATAAAATATCTGCCTTATGTTATTCAAAACCAAGTTTTCCTAAATCCCGAATATTAAGACTCCAGACAAAACTGTTAAAAGCTGGAATGATTAAATTTTACGAGTAGGTGGGCTGGGGATACAGCTCAGTGATAGAGTGCTTGCCTAGGATGCACAAGGTCCCAAGGTCAATTAACTGGGATTGAGAAGGCAATGAGAATCCTATGCTTGTATTCTCTCTCATTCATATTCATTCTCTCTCTCTCTCTCTCTCTCTCTCTCTCTCTGTGAGCGCGCGCGCACACACACGTATATATTCTTTATGTGTCTTATATTCCTGTAGAAGTTCTATCATTTATGACCTTGATACCATAATATCAAATCAAATACTCCAAAATATGGCATCCTGGTATACTGAATATTTTAAGTTTAAGGAAATTAAGAAAAGTTTAGAAGCACACAGATCACTGTGACATTTTCTTTTTGAAGACCTCATGTGACAGGTGCCCACCCATATCCCACAGGAAATGAATATTATACAAAGAGGCCTACAAAAATTTGGACAAACCTTGCTAAGTTTCCTATAGTTTATTACCATTGAGCCATACCCTTTTTGTCTAATCATTCTTCATCAAATCCAAGCATTTAAATACATAGTTTTCTCTGGATCTTTGGGCCTTCATTTCTGAAGGCTCCCTAGTCCTAAAAAGCTTATATTTAAATAAAGATACATGCTTTTCTCATGTTAATCTGCCTTTTGTTAGAGGAGTGTTGAGATAGGAATTTGAGAATAGAGAGAGAGATACTGAGGCTCAAACACCCTCGAACCACTGAAATGAAGAAAGCACCCATGAATAGTCACAACCCCTGAGCAACCCAGTCCATGCCCTTGTCTGAAAACAGCAACATGAAGGTAATGTGCAAGCTCAGGAAAAAAATGGTATAAGATTGGATAACTCTACCCTGCCTCTATCTCAGGTACAGCCCCCGGCAACCTCCCATTATAAATATTAACATCGCACACCATTGGGTTGCTGTCTGTTCCTCTGGAGATAGCTCACATTCTCCCTTGAATGTGTATTCCTTGCTTTACCCCCAAAGGCCTCTCTCTCTCTCTGAGATTGCCCCCATTCTCCTTGAATAATTTCCTGAATAAGCCTCTGTCCGTGCCTTTGACTGGCACATGCTGAAATGCTTTTCTGTCACATATGCCAAGAACTCTGCTGGTCCTGAGTCAAATTGCTTCCCTTTGGGAACTCCTTGGACCCCTCTTTGAAGATATCTGTTCTCCTGTGACAGGGTTAGCCATGAACCCTGCAATGGGCGATGGTCTCCCTTAGGACCAAAAATCACATAATTTCCATGGGTCTTGGGGAAAATGATACCTAAAAACAAAGGACTCTTGAAGGTCAAGCGATAAAAAAGAAAGGAAAATGCCTTACATGAACTATACAAATAGATTTATTCTTGTTTTCCACTTAGAAGACTAATTTTAGCTACTCATAAAGATCATGGGTCAATCTTTTTCTGTACATCTGACATGGAAACTTGAACCTAGAACTTTAGCAATAACAAATAGTCCACCAAATCTGTTTAGATTTTATCTTGATTTGCATCACTGACCAGCAATTATAAAAGTGAAGTAGCTGTAGTCACAATTTCCTCATCGTCCCCTAGGAGTTTAGGCATTTTCATAATCACTTTCATACAGACATTCTACCCTCCTCTCCTCCCTCATTCTACAATATAGGTATTTAAATGCCAAAGAAAGATCATCTTAAAAATTAGAGCACAGAATAGAAAGGAGAAGTGGCAGGGGAGGCATTCCTATAGGTCATTTCAGGAAATAACTGTAAGATTAGAAGTGATAAATAATTCAAGAATCCACTTGTCTTTTCTCCAATTTTATCTTCCAAAAAAAAATGAGGACAAGTACTCTTAGTAAATTCAAATTTAGGCTGAATAATGTCATTTTCATCACCTATACTCAGCCAAAATGAGTGGGAAATTCTGATGTACTTCTAGGGTGGGTGGTAATGGAAAGACCCAACCACCACACATAGGTATGTCACGCACCTCTTACATTATGACTACCTACTTCCCAACCTTATTTGTATCTTTTATTTTCTTTCAGAGTTCAAAATTTGATGTTAGTAATTAAACTGCATAACAGAATTCATTTCTTAAAGGTGGGCTATGCCCTCCAGTGCTGTAGTAGACCCTAGCAGTTCACCATCAATTTCTTCTTCTTTCCAGTCGTTGTCTTGTGCATTTGAAAAATGAAACCCACAGACCACAATGTATGTGAGTGCAATAGTAGAATTTATTGAAGAATAAAAACAGGAACCGAACTCCTGTTGTGCAAGAGGGACCTGGTAGCAGCTTTTTCTCCAACCAAATGAGCTAGTTTAGGGGTTTACATAGCATTTGTGTCACTGCTTTTGGTCCAAACTTATCCTAATTAGAGTTTGGGAAAGCACTAACATGACTGGTCAACTCTTGAGTACCAATTTCCACTCAGGTCTGCCCACTTCCATTTTCTCACAGCAGGTCACGAAGCGGGAAGTAAGGTCATAGGATGGTCTATGCTTACAGATTCCAGGCTGCAGCCCTTTGTGGAGCAGGTTTTATAACAGGCTTCTGCCACAGGCATCCGTACTATGCCCAGGCCTGGCCGCCAAAGGGTGGCAGGTTGGTATGCCTTTGTTCACAGTGCCTCAAGATCACCAGGCCTGCATGGTGGCTTCCATGCAGACTTGGGCCATGCTTGCCTCCTGTGCTCCAACCCACCAGGGCTAACCACTCTGACACTCCATAGCTCTATTGCCATTTCTCGGCAGGGACCTGTAGGCTGGCTGCATGACTTGACAGCTGGATAGCCGTATCAATGTTTCATCTCCATCTTTAATAAGCACAGCAATCTAAGCAAAAGAGGACACACTGTTTTGTAATTACTAACTACATAACAATCCAACATTTTTATCACAGGAAACAGTTTTTCAAAGGTCTGTATTCTTCTGCTTCAAGATGATCTTTGATAGCTTTCCAATTTGGCATTATGACCTATTAGAACCCTTCATCAGGGCCAATCCTGCGTTCATCATTTCACCATTAAAATATTTAGGGACAAAATTCCTCACTCCTGCTTTCATTCTTAAGGAAATATTTTTATAATGGTAGACAGAATTTGTATTAATATTTGAAACATTCTTTTGAATTCAAAAGATATGAGTTTTAAGAATTTAAAGAAAGGGCAGGGAAAAAAATAGCCCAAGGAAAAGCAAAAACGAAGTGTAATAAACCATGTAAAAGTGAAATCTGTCAGGCCCTAAAACATTTTAGTACATTTTTTTTCCTCATAAACGTATACAACTAGATACAAGAAGATCTAGAGATCTATACTAGTGCATGCTTGCTACTGGAAAGCAACTCAGAATGCAGATTTCAAATTAGATTAGCAAGTTTATTATCCAGTGATTATACAGGTGTGAAATGTTTAATAGTTTTGTTTTGACTCAACAACAGCTGGTTAAACAGCTGGTTTATAGCTTGTATTGAGTGCAGTTGGTGGGCAATGCATTATTTTACTACTAGGTGATAATGACCTAGGGACAAGTAGTGGATATATTATCAGCATCCACCAGAACAACATTTGAAGACCCTAGCAAATCTCATAAATTCATAAGCTTCTTGGGCCAAAAATAATGAAAAAACCCTAAAACTGCAATATTTTCTGTTAACTGAGTTAATTTTATAGAGATAGATTTTACTGCAATTAAGTGTTCAAACATATATGTGTATACACATTTTGGAAAGGTAAGACTTGAGCATCCAACAATGTCCTTACTTTTTTCCCTAAGGTAGTAGTTTCCATTTCTCATTAAGTACTACTTTTTTCTCTCTCCAGTGCTCAGGATTGAATCCAGGGCCTTGCAAAGCAAGCTCTCTACCACTGAGCCACATTCCCAGTCCTACATTTTATTTTTCATTGGGCTATTTTGTATTTCTCAAATTCTATGGGCTCAAAAGGATGTTACATATATTAACCTTAGGGATGGGGTGTAGCTCAAGGGTACAGTGCTTACTTAGCATGTGCGAAGGTCCTTCTTGATTTGGTCCCTAGCACCACAAAAATAAATAACATTAGTTGCATCTAACATTTTTTAATACCTTTATTTTATTTATTTATTTTTATGTGGTGCTGAAGATTGAACCTAGTGCCTCACACGTGCTAGGCAAGTACTCTACCACTGAGCTACAACCCCAGCCCCCTAACATTTTTTTAACCATCTTCTATAATACTAGGTCTATCTATGTAAAGCTATATAGAGATAATGTGAAAACTTGAAAGTATAAATGAACAGTCTTTTGTTTCTAAAATTTTAAATGGAAACAAAAAATTAAATTAACTTTGGAATCACAGAAAACATTTGGTTAATAAAAGAGCTAGGACTACAGTTTAGGTCTCTTGAAACTTATGATCAAGTTTTTCTCTGTTATCATGCTGCTATCTTTTTTTTCATTTTATTATTTTTTTTTATTCACACAGTTCATATAATCTTACATTTACATAGGGTAATACTGTCTGTCTCAGTCTACTATTTATCCTTCCCCCATCCCCTCCTGTCCCATTTTCCTCCACACCGTCCATACTTCCTCCATTCTTTCCTATCCCCCCATTATGTATCACTCATGCTGCTATCTTATTTCTAATTTTTAATAATGGATATAGAATACATATCTACATCTAAAATAGCCAAGGAGAAGAACCCCAAATCATTACTTGAAGTATTCTTTCCTATTCTCTTTTCCAAAAACACCTTAAGGTGTGTTTTTATTTATTTATTTTTTTGGTCCTAGGGACTGAACCCAAGAGTGCTTTACCACTGAGCACTGAGCGACATCCCCAGTCTTTTTTTTTTTTTTTTTTTTCCCTTTGAGAGAGGGTCTTGCTCAGTTGCTTAGGGGCTTGCTAAGTTGCTGAGGCTTGTCTCAAACTTGCAATCCTCCTGCCTCAGCCTCCCAAGTCACTGAGATTACAGGGATGTGCCACTGCACCTGGCAGGTGGGGTTTTGGTGCTTATTTTTCTTTTGGTGGTACAGAGAATTGAATCCAGGGGCACCTTACCACTGACTTACATCCCTGGCCTGTTTTTTTTTTACTTTTTTTTTATTTTGAGATGGGGTCTTGTCTAATTGTTGAGGCTGGCTGGAACTTGGCATCTTTCTGACTCACGCTTCTGAATCACTGGAATTGTGGGCATTTATTAGCACCTCCAGCCTTTAGGTGGTTTTTTAAATTTGACCAAAGAAAACTGTTAGGTAGTATGTATTTAATCTACCATCCTACAAATAAGAATTATAGAAACTAGACAAAATCAAACAAGAAGAACAAAAACTATCTGTAAGAACTAAAAAATGGCACAAGACAGAAAGTGCCAGGGAGTTAACACGTAAAATGGCACTTGGCTAGAATTCACTGCTTCATCCCATGTTCTCTTTTAAAATTTTTCAACAGATTTCTGCCAAGAGCAGGCTCCAGTGAGTGCTGGGTTGGCAACTAAAACTCAGGCAAATATCTGCAGGCTTATTGGCTTAGGGAATCAAGATGACAGAATTTGAGGATATTATACCAGACAGAAATTGAAGGAAAGTCCTTTCAAGAAAGACAATAATGGAAAAGAAATACACACTCTGCGTATAAACTTTATTGAGATTTCTGGCTGACAGGTAAGCTCTAAATGTATAAGACAGATTCTAAGAACTCTAGATAAAGTTATGACATGAACAGAAGTTTCAGCAGATACCCACTAGGGGAAGCAGAGTTTGGTATCATGTTCAAAGTCAACACACACAATGCACACAACACACAAAGTGCAAACCCACGCACACATACATCATCATCATCATCATCATCATCACTCCGAAGATTATAACAATTCACAATATGTAGATATCATCACAATGTCTAGTACATGACATATAATTATTAGACGTATGAAGAAACAGGAAAATGACACACATACACAAAAGACAAAGGATAGAGACCAAACTTGAAATTATCTAGATATTATAATTAGTAGATAAAAGCTAAGGATAGTGATATGCTTAAATTTGTGAAGAAAAATGTGTTTGAAATGAATGCACAGGTAGGAAACTCAGTTATGTTAACACTACAAAATAATTAAATCAATATTCTAGAATTGAAGAAATATTTCAAGCAAAAAAATTGCTAAATGGGCAAAACAGCAGATTAGGAAAGACAGAAAAGGTAATGAACTCAAAAGACAGATAAAAAGAAATTATTCAGTTTAAACAGAGAAAAAAGATTGAAAACAAAAAAGGCCTGAGAAACATAAGAAACAATATTAAAAACTTTACCACATATAATTAGAGTGAAAAAGAAGGGCAGTGTGTTAGCAAGTGCAAGGCTCTAGGTTCAATTTCCCAACAAAACACACACACACACACACACACACACCCCTGCACATGCATACAAAAAAGAAGAGGAATGAGGCAGAAAAAGTAGTCAACCCCAAGCAGGATAAATACAAAGAACTCCACACATAGATATGTATACCATAGTCAAACTACCAACAGGCAAACATAGCAAAATCTTGAAAATAGACAAAGAAGAATGGCACATTGCATACAGAAGAATACACAAAACAATATATTTTACCTTGGAAACTATGGAGACCACAAGACAGGGGAACAACATATTTAAATTCCTGAAAGAAAACATATCAACACAACATTCCTAGTTCAACAAAAAATATCCATCAAGAATATAGATGAAATAAGGATATTTTCAAATACGTAAAAACTAAGGAGCTCCCTGTCAACATACCTACACCACAAAAAATGCTACAGAAAATTCTTCAAACTGATGGAAAACAAAATTAGATGGAGAAAAAGATCTTCAGAAAGAAATGAAGATGACTCAGCAACTCAGTGAGGTCTTAAGCAACTTAGAGAGACCCTGTCTCAAAATGGAAAAAAAAAGAAAAGGGTGTGACTCAGTGGTCAGCTTCTGGGTTCAATCCCCAGTACCAAGAAAGAGAAAGAGAAAGAGAGGGAGGGGAGGGGAGGAAGATGATATGTAAGGTTACGTTTTATTCTTTCCTTACTTATTGGAAACACATAGAAATACTTACAGCAAAAGTTGTAATATTAAACTATGAGATTTTTCATATAATCACAAACTATAACAAACTACTGCATAAAAGACCTCTATGATTATAAAAATAGTTACATTTATTTTACATTAAGTGGCATTGTTTTAATCCTGTGTTCTATAAAAAGTTAAGGATATATATTATAATCTCCAGGGCAACCCTATAAAATGACATAGTTAAAAAAACAGTAGAGAAATTAAAGCAGCATTCTCAAAGAGTTAAAAAAAGCCAGAAAGAATAAACAGAAATAAAAACAAATGGCAGATAGAGGAAACTGGGGCGGGTGGGGGCAGAGTTGAAAACCTAAAGCCAACCATACTAATTCTTATACTAAAACATAGACCAGGCACTTCAAAATCAACACTGAACTATATACTACAATGGCTGCACTTTAAATATGAAGACAGGTTGCAAACAATGCTTAGCAAAAGATATTTGTTAAATACTATACAGGGGGCTGGGGCTATAGCTCAGTGGTAGAATACTTGCCTAGCAAGTATGAGGTCATGGGTTCAATCCCCAGCAGTGCTTGCCTAGCATGAACAATGTCTTAGGTTGGATCCCTAATACAGGAAAAAAAAAAAAAAAAAAAAAATTCCACTATGCATAAGAAGGTTACAGTATCTATGTTATTATCAGAAAAAAAAAACCACAAGATACAGAATCATCAGAAATAAGGAGTGACATTTTGTAATAATAAAACAGGTAATTCATCAGAAAGATATTATCAAAAATGTTTGTGGCTGATGTACAGCTCTGACCAATAAGAAGAAAATTGAGAGAAATAGCTTTTCAAAAATCTCCAACAATAATTGCAGACTTAATACCTTTTCTCACAGTAAATGAAATACTGAATAGACCAAAAAAAAAAAAAAAATCAGTATGGTCCTGGATTGTGTGAACAGCACTACTGACCAACTTAATCTAATAGACCTTTGTAAAATGCTATACCCAACAATTCCACACTGGGTTTGATTCTCAGCACTGCATATAAATAAATAAAATAAAAGGTCCATCAACAACTAAAAAAAAATTTTAAAAAAGATACTCAAAAGGATAACAGAGTATGCAAATATGCTGATGCACAGCTCATATCAGGTTTATTTTTCTCCTGATTTTAGTCTACATTTAAAGTTATTATCAATAATATCCTAAAGACACTATGTTAAAACTGACATAAAACTGTTGAAATCTATTCTACTCAATGACAGCAGATGAAATAGTAAATAGAGTATGGTAGGCTGCAATCTGTTCCAATATCCATCTTTCCCTCTTCTATAGTAATAAATTGGACATGTAGCCACCCAAAATAAAAAAACATTTCCCTCCACTTATACATGGTTATACATGACCATATAACTAAAATCTAATCAATGGGATATGAGCACAAGACCTATGGGTAGCTTCTGCATCCATTACCTTAGGTGTGAATATGATAGTCCCTTGGGCCATGAGGTAAAAGGATTATACCCAAGGACAATGGAGAAATCTGATGAAAAAGCTTTGTACTCTGAAGACTACATGGAACAGTGCCTATCACTGAACTTTTACATAAAAACCAAATAAACAACTTCTTCTTTTTTCTATGCTGGGAATCAAACCCAGGACATACTAGTCAGGTGCTCAACCACTGAGCTACACCCCAACCCCAAACTTCTATCCTTTTTTTTACATTTAATTTTTTTATTTTGATTTTATTTATTTATTTATTTATTTGTGGTGCTGGGGATTGAACCTAGGGCCTTGTGCTTATGATGCAGGCACTCTACCAACCGAGCTATATCCCCAGCCTCAACTTCTTTTTTTTTTTTTTTTTTGAACCAGGGATTGAACCCAGGGACACTTGGCCACTGAGCCACACCCCCAGCCCTATTTTGTATTTTATTTAGAGACAGGGTCTCACACTGAGTTGCTTAGGGCCTCGCTAAGTTGCTGAGGCTGGCTTTGAACTCGCGATCCTCCTGACTCAGCCTCCCAAGTCACTTGGATTACAGGCGTGCGCCACCACGCCGGGCTCAACTTCTATCTTTTTAAAGTCTTTAATTTAGATCTCTGTTACTTGTTACTAAACTTAACTGATACACTAGATAAGGAAAAACAGAATGGTTCAGAGACCTCTTTTGAGTAAGTTGCAGAGTCATCCAACTGAGGCAGACTGCATATTGTAGATGATACATTTTCTGAAAAAAAGAGATGAGGAACTTTTTAGTACTATTTGTCTGCAGGGTTTTTTGTACAAAAATTGAACTCAGCTAAGTGAATATGCTGTCTTTGGCATATTTACAGAATGCTAATAGTTGCTATGGAGCCTAATCACATTGATAACTTGACAGAGTATATGAGCTTACTAAACCATTAGCATGCTTTACTGAACATATGGCTTTTAAAACCTTTGGACTCCTTACAGTGTTGCTTTCAGTCAACTGCAGGAGGCCCAAATGGAACCAATTATGATATAATGATAAGAGATTTAAAATTCTTTCCTGAAAGATTCACACCTAAGGAAATCTGTAAAACAATCATTATCAACAGTAGAAGAGGACTAAACAACCAATGGAGTATATTACAAAATTGCTTTCAAAAATTTGTATAATATTTTTTTAAGGCACTGGGAATTGAACCCAGGGCTTCACTCATGCAAAGCACATGCTCTATTCTGAAACTACAGCCTCAGCCCAGAAACTATCAATCAAGAGGCTTGAAAGATTAAAGTGTCATGAAAACAAAGACCAAGGATGAGTAGAAGAAAGTCTGTCATAAGTTACTAACATTTTAGATTAACAAGATGCACACGTGAAAAAACTTGCAGAGTATAAGCTAACTGCTTATCAATCTAGAAGCCTATCACAAGATATACTGAACCTAACTAAGGTGAGTAGGTTATAATATAAATAAACTACATGAAAAACAGAATAAAGGGTAATTTACCCTAAAAATCTGTAAATTTCTTTATAGCTTTGTGGCTTGGTCCCCAGCTTGAAACTACTGGGAGGTAGTTGAAACTTTAAGAGGTACACCAACCCCTATTACATTAAATCTGGCCAAAACCAGATTCTGAGTATGCCAGACACTCTTAAGAAGTCTGAAATCCATTAATGAGGAAACACTTGAATCACAGGGTGGCATGATACTGCAATACTGGAATACTCATGTACACCCTGCCTTCTCTACCTTATCAAGGCCTAGTCAACAACTTTGACTTTTCAGTTACTTGAAATGCCCACCTAGAGCAGGGTTTCTGAACCTTAGCACTATTGGCATTTTAAGTTGGGTTAATTCTTTGTTATGGGTCTTTTCTCTGCATTGTAGGTGGTTTAGCAGCATTCTTGGCCTCTACCACTAGATACCAGCAGTATATATCCCCAAAAGAATCTGTAAGGGCAAAAGGTGTGAGAATTTTTTTCACCCACAGTAAGGGTCTTAGCCAATACTCCTATAACAAAAGACAGGTTAACATGAAAAAAGTATAACAAATTTATTTAATCTTAAGTTTTACTAACACAACCCAGGAAAAACTATTTTAGGCTGAAGAGGAATATATAAACCATGTGGAAATGTGACTGGACAAAAGAATATGATGTAACGAAAATAGAGAATGGGGAAATCCAGCAAAGCCCATCTGTTAACATTCTTTCTGGCCTCTGTGTGAGCACTCCTTCCTCCAGGAACACAGAGGACCCCCCTGAATGAATATCGAAATAGGAGAAAGGAAACAGTGACCTTTTCTAGATCTTAACAGTTTGTTTTGAAGGAGAGGGATTCTAGACTTCATGACCTACCTTGACAAAGAGGAATTCTGATGAGGTGGAAGACAGGAGGATGGGAGAAGGTAAAAAAAGACCTTGGTGCTGAGAGTTTTCCAACTTCCCTCAGTTCAAAGTACTCACCTTTGGGATTCTGAGCCAACAGGTCATTCATGTAATTATTATATTTTTCCCATTTCTTAGGTTCTATCCACACACAAAAATACATACATTCTGCTAGTTACAAGAAAACCTATATACCTGTACCTCTTATAAATCACACAAATTAGCATCGAGAAAAAGCCTGATACAAAGCCTAACCTGTAAGAAATAGAAAAAATAAACATACCAAAAAAAAAAAAAAAAAAACCCTAGCACAATAAATTTAGAAATAAATGATTTAATGTTCCCATGTATCAAAAAGCAAATTATTGCCAGGTGCATGCATGTAATTTCAGCAGCTTAAGAGGCTGAAGTGGTGGATCTCAGAGTTCAAAGCCAGTCTCAGCAACTTGGCAAGGTCCTAAGCAACTTAAGGGTCTCAAAATAAAAAATAAAAAGGGTGGGGATGTGGTTAAGAGGTTAAGAGGCCCTGGGTTCAATTCTCAGTACCAAAAAGAAAAAGAAAAAAAAGAAAAGACAGATTATCACCCATCTCATAAATTTACATAAAATCCTCCTTCCAAACAGTTAACTTTCTTTATATTCATGATTAATATTCTTCTTTCAACCTCTACTTAGGTCAAGATAGTTCACAAGATTTTAAAGGGGAGGTATTAGTTTAGGGAATTAGAATTCTGGAGAGTTGAGTCAGGCAAGTCCACACCAAGAATTACTAGTTTCTCATAACAATAACCATTTGCTCATTAATGTATGAAGTTTGTATTTGGTACCACTCTTCCTGATACTGTGATTCAAAAAGAAGTAAGAATAGCACAATTCCTACTTTCATGGTCCTCAAAGTCTGATGAGGCAGGTACAAGCAAGTGCAAGCAACTACAAATGTGACAGACCTGATAAAGAGGAAAAGGAAGGAATTATGGAAAACAGTATAATATGGGAAATTCACCCAGAGTAGGCAAGGGAAAAAATCTCCACTGTCAAAGGACATTTGAGATATGAAAGATGAAAAGGAACTGGTTAGGTTAAGTTTCCCAGAACAACAAGCACTTACGCTTCCTTCCTTGGAATTCACATGAAGAATAATATTCCTTTACCTTCTCTCTCTCTCCTTCTGTGAGAGAAACAAACCCAAGGCATTGTGCAATCTAGGCAAATGACTACTACTGAGCTATACCACCAGTCTTCCTTCTCTCTTTATTTCAAGTTCATTCTATTTCAAACCTCGAGATATCCTGAATTTAACATGTGCAGGCAGGAGAAAATTACAGAAGAGCCTCTCTCTGCCACTGTTTCCAAACATTTGGTCAATAGATTTAATTAGGCCTAATCTCCAGAAGTAAAGTTCAAGTAATTCAAATTTGAAGTAAGAACAGAACAATTAGGGCATACTTTCTGGCTAAGGGATACTACTAAATGAGAATTTTAAAATCTTTCCTCTTCCTTATGAGACTAAAAAATGACTCCAAACATATTTAGTTATTAAAAAATAAAAACATAAAGAAATGAAGGGAGTGCAGTTAACAAATGTGAAATAAGGTAGTGAACTTGTTTGATATTTCAATGAGACCCCCCTAGCCATTAGTAAGTAGAAGCATCTTCAGTGAATAGTAATCACAATTCTTACCTAACCTCCAAATGTCCAAGACATACACTATTTCTTTTGCCCAAAGCTACATCCAGTATTACTGGCTGAGCTAATATTTCCAAAAGCTCTGACTCAGACAAATTTCAAGATGATGATAGAGTCTGGCATTTTTGAATAAAACGATGTGTATTTAGCAGATGAAAGACTGCATACTCAGTGTTCATTACTTTAACCTTCTCAAGTAGATAAACCTTCATAGAACAACAGTATTCTTTGGCCTTAAAAATAGAAAGGTTATTTCAATTTCTGGTAAATATGTGTATGTCAAAGAGTAATTTACACTTGGAATTGTTTTACCCCAGTGCCAGCTTACAAAATACACAAAAACAGTTCAGTAATTACTCAACCCCCTTTAGTAACAGTGCTGGCAAAGGGATACTACTAAAGGGAAATGAAAGAAAACAAAAATAAGCTTCAAAAATGTAATTTATTAAGCAAAGAAATCTAGAAGCATTTTTCATTAGGGAAAAAATAAGATCTGGCATTTTTAATCCAGAGGTACAAATGGATTCATTTCAAATAAACTAAAGACATGAATAAAAAAAAGTTTCTGGTTAAAGCATATCCTATGTTAGATGATGGTACCTACTGACTAAAATATAATACTGCATCCCTACATTAGTCATGGAAGAGCAATTTCTGGTGTCAAGAACCAAAAAGATGTCCATAATGTTTTGACGGTGAATATAGCAGTGTGAAGAGAAAAACGGTGATCACCGATCAAGGAAAATTCTTATACTAAAGAATATCAAAAAACAAAAAGTAAGCTGACCAGGTATACCAAATCCCACCCCTTAGCAAATCAATCTTGGCAATATATAATTGGAAGACTTCAACCTTAATTTTCTTCCTCAAATATTTTGTCTTCTGAATTTTAATTTTTATAGACATCGTGTGATTTACCTATGAACCATAAAAGTAGGATTCACTTGATATAAATTGTTTTAAAAGGAATATATGACTTTGAAATATATTTCAAAAGCATATGAAAAGAGGTAACATTTCATAAATGGTTTTCCAATACAAAAGAGCACGGTTAGTGGAAAAGATGAGTTTTAAGTCCAGACAGAAAACATTCAACCCTCCAGCCCTATTACTAAAACACATGGCTTTGGATGCATTGCTCAACATCTCTGAACTTCTGTCTTCATTTATTTACCTTGAAATGATTGTTTTAAGAACTGGCTCAAAAGAGGTACTTGCAACAAGTGCGTATTGTTATAATTATTATGGAAATGCTACTTATATAAACTTTTTCCATGAGGGCTATTGAGCAATAAAGGACCTGCTTTTGTGTAAGAAAATACCTAACCAGCTAAAAGTTCTATAATTTCTATGAGGATACCTAGTTCTAAGAACTTTTTGTTTAGTAGAAGATGTTTCAAATAAGGAAAAGGAACATTCTTGTTGGTTACTGTTTTGCTAACTTTCCAAAGTTAGAAAATATTACCTGCTATATCCAAAGGTAGATATATTCCTGCATCAGATAGAACTGTACTTTCCTTTATTTCCCTAACTACCAACCAGAAACTGGACAGCTATGCTAACAATTGCTAAGACAGTAGAATAAATCTAAGATAATTTTCCTAGGTACACATATTAAAGTATCTCAGTGAACCCCACTGTCACACCCAACCACAAGAATGGAGTCCTAATTAGAATAAGATATATCCTATGCTTGTTTAACTAAGAAGAAGCAATAACATAAAATTTTTTAAAAAACTGTAATTGCTACAAAGAGCAGCTTAATTTCCCTAATTATCTATCTATCTATCCTAGAGATTGAACCCAAGGGCACTTCACAATGAGTTATACCCCTACATCCCCAGTCCTTTTTATTTTTTTTGAGACAAGATTTCGCTTCCCAAACTCAGCTTCCCAAGTCCCAGAGATTACAGGTACACACCATCAGCTTGCCCTACTTTCCCTAATATTTAAAAGGAATATGCTATGAAAGAGCTAGAAAACCAACCAGCACCACCTGAGGACACTGTGCTATTCTTATATACTGTCTTTGAGTCAAGTTTGCTAATCAACTCCTCAAAGAGAGGCCATTGTGATGATCACATAAAAGGCTGGTTCTCTTTAAGACTGGAACAGTTACTGACACTTCTGAATAAAACCTATTCTTTTATGTGTGTCCCTGTGATTTCACAAGCTATGGAATTTAAATAATATACAAGCTAGGGATAGTTTCCTCAAGAAAATGTGAAGATTATATTTTCTGTTTGAAGGAAAGAAAGGATATGGCATCCAACTCAACTAAGCAGAGTAACTTAGCAGTCAAATTCATAAATATGCTAAGTCAATTTTCAGGCACAATTTTTTCCAAGTTACATTTAATTTATCTACTTGTGTTCCCCTATGATTTATCAGAGATCATATTCCAACTCTTTCTAACAATGAAAAATAAAGTTTATTTTTAAAGCCATCAATAATCACAAAGTGACAGCCTTTTTAATGAAATTCAGTGCAAACACGGCATCATGAAAGTAAATAATCAATAAAATTTAGTTTAACATAAATAGCAACAGGCCCCCAGAGAAAAGATAAGCCCTATGAAAGATGATACCCTCGCTCTTTGGGTTAATATAAAATGAAAATAGATATGAGTTAATCCATTTTTAATCATCAACAAACTTCACTGGAAAAGCATATCTACAGACAAGTAGTATTTTTAGTTTCTAACCACCAATGAATACCATGCTTCTTAACCTGCTTCAAGAGAGTTACTAACAGGATGGAAAAACTGTAATCTTTAGTAACAGAGTAGAGTACTTAAAAAGATTTGGGTTTCTAAGCAAATCTGATTTAAAAAGAAAAAGCACTCATTAAAACAATAGCATTTCAGTAGAATTAATCAGACATAACTTTCCTATGTTCATATAGGAATATGTTCATATGTGTTAACTCCACATCATGTACAACCACAAGAATGGGATCCTAATTAGAGTAAGTTATACTCCATGTATGTATAATATGTCAAAATACACTCTGTCATGCATATCTAAAAAGAACAAATTTTTTAAAGTGTGGAAAAAAAATAGTAGCATCCATTTCTAATTTAATTACATTTTGTTTTATGTCATAAATAGGCCTCGTTCACTAGAATCAGGGTTGGTTATGTCTAACTATTATAAGGGTTTACAAACAGAAGTAAAGAAAAAAGCAGAGTGTGGTGGCACATGTCTGTTATCCTAGCAACTCAAGAGGCTGAGGCAGGATGACTGCAAGTTTAAGGTCAGCCTCATCAACTTAGTGACGCCCTAAGCAATTTAGCAAGACCCTGTTTTAAAACACTAAAAGGGCTAGGGAAGTGGCTCGGTAGTTAAGTTCCCCTAGGTTCAATCTCTGGTACAAAAAAAAGACAGAAGCCTAAAAAGTTAAGGCAACCACCATAAGCCCGTATTGATAGGTGGGTCAGATAGCGCAGATATCCTAAAAGAAAAATAAAGGCAAAAGGAGGTCAAGTTGCTGGCACACACTTATAATCCCAGCTAGTTAGAGGCTGAGGTAAGAGGCCTACAAGGAAGAAGAAAACATGGGATATTTAGGGAGGCCCTGTCTCAAGATAAAATTTAAAAACAAAGGCTGGGGATGTAGTTCAGTAGTAGAGCACTTGCCCAGCATGTGCAAGGCCCTGGGATAAATCTCCAGGCGG
Organism: Glaucomys volans; assembly: GCA_020662805.1. NCBI lineage: Eukaryota > Metazoa > Chordata > Mammalia > Rodentia > Sciuridae > Glaucomys > Glaucomys volans. The sequence goes on along the minus strand of JAJEJO010003785.1, from coordinate 33,229 downwards.
GGGAGATAAAGACAGCAAATATAGGCAAATAAAGGAACAAATGGCATGTAATCCTTTCTTACTGGAACAAGCAAGTTCTCATGCAATAAAAAGTGAAAACAGTTAAGTGATCAAAAGATCAAGATCAACTGCCAAGAGAAATAAGAGAATAGTAAGGGATAGGCCAACATGGACAGAAGATGAAGAATTGCGAGAATGTTTACAAAATCTCAAAGGTACACTTAGTCTGCATTTTCCCTATCATTTGGAATCCTATTTAACAACACTGGTGTCATCCTTTGGGAAAATAACTGGTACTAACACTAAACAAGGAGAATCATCTGCATCTATAATCTATAAACCTAAACCCCAAACCTGGAGGCTATAAGTGAAAAAACATTTAAAAGGATACAGAGTCACATAGTGCACCTACATATTTTTATCAAATTGTAAAATATATTGGTTCTTTCTAAGACTCAAAATAAATAGCAAAATAGCTAATGTATTCTGGATATTATCATATAGCATACTCATATAAATGTTAATAAGGCTTATGATGCTTCAGGAAATACTTTAAGTATACAGAATGTTAAGAAAACACATAGAGAAAGGAGGTAAAATGAGGAGATGCTCAGAAAGGAGAGAAAACAGTAACCACATATGATAGATTCTTGCCAAGAACTAAACTTGAATCTGATTAAGTTACTAGATTAGTAGTTCTCCACCAGGGGCGATTTTTGCCCCGAAGGAACATTTGACAATGTAAAGAGATAATTTTAGTTGCCACAACTGGGGTGTGGGGTGAAATTGGCCATCTAGTGGCTAAGAGACCAGAGACGCTTTATGCTAAACATCCTATTAATGCATTGTGTCCGTCAGCTTTTCATTGCTGTAACCAAAATATCTGACAAGAGCAGTTTAGAAGAGGCAGTTTGTTGGGCTCAAAGTTTTGCAGTTCTCAATCCATGATTCACCTGACTCCATTACTCTGGGCCAGAAGTGAGGCAGAGTATCATAGCAGAAGGGCAAGGCAGAAGAAAGTGCTCAGGTCTTGACAGTCTAGATGCAGAGACAGAGAGACTGAGGTACCAGGGACAAAAATATAAGCCCCAATGGCATGCCCTCAGTGACCCTCCTCTAGTCACACCCTACATGCCTACAGTTACCAACCAGTTAGTCCATTTAAGTTATTAATCTACCAAATAAATTAATCTACTGATTAAGTTCACCTCTCATAATCTAATCAATTCACCTCTGAACATTCCTGCATTAACACTGAAGCTCTCAGGAGGATATCTCATATCCAAACCATAATATCATCCACAACAAAAAATTAATTATCCAATATAAAATGTCAATAGTGAGAATGTTTTAGTCAGCTTTTTCACTGCTATAGCTGAAAGACCTGACCAATACAATTGTAAGGGAGGAAAAGTTTATTTGGGGACTCATGGTTTCAGAGGTCTCAATCCATAGACAACTGACTTTATTCCTCCAGGCTCAAGGTGAAGTTGAACATCATGGGAGAAGAGAGGAGTAGAGGGAAGTAGCTCTCATGATGATCAGGAAGCAGAGAGAGAGAGACAGAGAGAAAGGGGTAGGAGGGTCAGAGAGAGAGAGAGAGAGAGAGAGAGAGAGAGAGACAGACTGACTCCACTGGCCAGATACAAATATATACCCCAAAGCCACACCCCAATTCCCATTTCCTCCAGCCACATCCTACCATTTAAATTATCACTCAGTTAATCCCTATAAGGAGATTAATTCACTAATTGGGTTAAGACTCTGTAAAATCCATAACAGAAAACTTTATGGGATAAACACAATACCTTCAACAAATAAATTGCAAGAGGGAATAGGTACAAGGGAATGGGTACGTGATATTTTTTTCTGTAATACATGTTTGGAATTTTCATTACAAAAAGTTTTTAACGGAGAGAGTTATCAGTCTTTGAACTTTATGAATATATACATGTAGTATTCTCTTTGCTAATAACCTTATACCAAATGACAGCTGTGTCAAACGTGTATAGCCATCAGATTAGGATACTCAGTTTTAAAAAACAGAATTACATCCCCTAGTAATAACAGCATTCTAGTGTAGGTACTGTTCAGCAATACCTCATATGTAGGAATCTTATATCTCTAACCATTTATAATCACTACTAAGTGATCCCATGGTAGTTAAAACAATTCCAGTACATACCTTTGGAGAGTGAACCCATATTCTCCTATTTCACAAATTGGATGGTAAAGACAATTTCTTCCAGCATCTGGTAACCAGAATGCTACCAGTAAGATCAATTAGAGAAAAGCAGCCCAGAGGCAAGAACTGAGTTAATATACCAGTACCTCCAAAATAATAATAGCTAATACTTATTATGCCTTTCCCATGTTACAGGCAGTTTTAAACACATTTTCACACAGTGACTCATTCATTTTTTTTTTTTGTCATTTGTTCTTAAATAACTGAAACAAAGTATTCATTGAGTAAATGTTCATATAGTTACAGATGAATCAGGAATTATTACAAGTGACTAAAGAATGAAATCATTTGACTATATCTCATTAATGGAATGCATGCAAAGGAAAATTACCAAAGACAACTGCAACACTAAATCTTACAATCCATCCAATAGTGTTATTACCAATATTAGTTTGATAAACTGTTTGATAAGCTGAGATAATCATCTTTTCTCTCAGAAAACAACTTACTTTCCTTCAATACTGGAAAAATAATATTTTACTGCAGATCTATGAAAAAACAAAGACAGAGTGATCATGCTGAAAACCTGTCCTTTGCAAAAATTCTTACACAAAACCACAAACACTGAAGTCATCTTGGCAGCAGAACTCTACATGGTGGCTGATAGTTCCTACTCTGTTCTTCCAGAACACTTTGGAAGGATGAATGAGTCTCAATTCCAAAGTGAAGAGTATGTTCTACTCCACTGTTTTTATTTTTTTAATGTCCTAAAGAGGCTAATATGAACAATCAAAATTAGGAACTTAATGGAGTTGTTAAGATTAAGGCATAGGGACTTGAAGACAATGCTGTCCTTTTCTGTCACAAAACAACACGAATAATTTCAGTGTATTCAAAAGATACACAGGAATGCATAAATTTAATAGTTCTAAAGGAGGTAGTCTCATATTGTCAGTAACTTTAACCTAACATGACATGCATGACAAAAAAAAAAAATGAGGGAAACAGGGTTTTATGTAGGGTTATGTTACTCAAATCAAAATACTATCACAATTTGCTCTTGCTGGGCACAGTGGTGCAGGCCTGTAATCCCAATGACTCAGGAGGTTAAGGCAGGAGGATTACAAGTTCAAGGCCAGCCTCCGCAATTTAGTGAGACCCTAAGCAACTTAGTGAGACCCTGTCTCAAAATAAAAAATGAAAAGGACTAGAGATGTGGCTCAGTGGTTAAGCACCCCTGGATTCAATCCCTGGTACCAGGAAAAAACAAAATCACAATTATTCTTAGTGGAATAATTACCAATGTTCTTCTAAAGATAAATAATAACTAAGTCAACTTGTTAGATCAAATTACCATCAAGAAATCATAGTAGAATGAATCGGACATTATTACCCTATGTGTATATATAATTACACAACCTGTGTAATTCTACATCATATACAACCAGAAGAATGAGAAGTTATACTCCATTTATGTATGAGGTATCAAAATGCATTCTACTGTCATGTATAACTAATTAGAACAAATTTAAAAATTATAAAAAATTACCATCAATGGGCTGGGGTTTTGTGGCTCAGTGGTAGAGCGCTTGCCTGGCAAACATGAGGTATTGGGTTTGATCCTCAGTACCACATAAAAATAAATAAATAAATAAAACAAAGATATTATGTCCATCTACAACTAAAAAATTTTTCTTAATTAGCATCAAGATAGTAAATATAAGTATGATTTTATAAAATCTTACAGTTCTTGATTTTTTACATTAGATAGAAGACAGACAAACTCAAAATGTAGAATGCTACACTTAGAGTTCATATAATTTAGAACCCAGCCAGGATATAATTAGTTGTATTAAAAAAGAAACTGCCAGCTTCATCATATTAATGACTGAAATTTATGGTTTTAAGTTAGTGACTGTCTAAGAAAAGAATAAAAACTGCACATTAAGTGCATCAAGATAGTTCTACGATAATGGTTTATCTTTAAAGAAATACAAAAAAGGATTAGAATAGAAACAAAATCAACTGACACCAAAATAAGTAGCAAAAGAGAAAATATGAAATTATAACCTCCTACCCCCCAAAAAAAAGTCTTGACTAAAATTAAAAGGAATTACAGGTTACAATGGTATTGGATAGCTTTGGAAAGAATGATTTTTTTAAAAAAATCGAACCAGGGCCTCAGGCATGTTGCTAAGCTAGGCTACACTTGCAGCTCTAAATCCTTTTTTAACCAGCTACCATATGTTAGGTGTTTCAGGCACAGTAATACATTTATACACATATTTTATATATACATAATGTACTCTTTATTCTTTAGAACAATCCTTAAAATTTTTATTGTACCTATTTCATGCATGAGAAACCTAAGGATCATAATGGTATAATGATTTGGCCAGTAAATATCAGAAGTACATTAAGTCTAAGACTGTCAGGATACAGAACCTACCATCTTTCTTCTATGCCTTTTGAGATTGTGACATTACCCTAGAGAATGTAGTGGATTCAGAATCAAGGGATGAGGTATACTACCAGGAGAAGATAGCCCTGGGTAACTTAAAGTGAAGGAGATTATTAATTGTATACCAACAGCTAGCTAGATTGGTTGCTGGGTTCTGAAGTAAAATCTGGAATCTGACACACAAAAGATATATAAAATATATATCAATAAGAAAATATATTCAGCCCCAACTTCCCTCTACAAACAAAAGCTAAATCAAAATGGATTTACCTGCACAGAGGTAAATCTTCATGACTCAGATTTGGCAATGGATTCTTAGATTTACAGCAAAAGCCTGAACAACTAAAGGAAAAAAATTGCCAGGCATGGTATCACTTGTCTGCAATCCCAGCAGCTCAGAAGGCTGAGGCAGAAGGGATCACAAATTCAAAGCCAGCCTGGGCAATTTAGTGAGGCCCTGAGCAACTTAGCAAGACCCTGTCTCAAAATAAAAAATGAAAAAAAAAAAATAATAATAGATAATGAAAAAAATGGGCTACTAACCAGGAAAAAAATACCTACCAAAGATCAGGTAAGAGTTTAATATCAAGAATATATTTTGTAAATTTTGAAACTCAACAACAAAAATACATATGACCCAACTTTTTGAAATATGCATGACCTAAGCAGTATTCTTTTCTATGGTGTCCTCATAGCTATAGAGAGCAAAGCTATATAGACATGCCCTCAACTTTGCTTCAATGATGTTGCTTGCATCCTTTGGCTTCATACAAAAGCTAATGTCATAAACTTTATGATGTAAACGGTTTTAATTTGTTCACATGAAGTTCACATGAAGAGAAACTGGAAAACTTTCTACCAAACCCACCACGTGAAACAAAGCAATACCACTGTCAATATTTCTCTGATTCTGTACTTCCCATTTCTCTAATCTGTTTATGACCCATTCTAAGCTGACCACCCTCAGAGTCTTTCCATTTGTCCATTAAAGGTGTGCATTTCTCAAAGTTCTACTGCTAGCTTTCCTTTTTGTTATGGTTTTGATATGAGGTGTTCCCCCAAAACTCCTATGTTAATGCAGGAATATTCAGAGGTGAAACAATTAGATTATGAGGACTATAACCTCATCAGTTTGTCTTAGTTTGAATCGACTGCATGGGTGGTAGCCCTAGGCAGGTGGGAGAGCTGGAGTTGAGTCACTGAGGGTGTGCCCTGAAAGGAAAAAAATACCTACCAAAGATCCGGTAAGAGTGCATATTCCCTGTGACCCCTTCCCCCTTGCCTCTCTCTGCTTCCTAATCCCACCATGAGCTGAGCAATTTCCTCCAATGTGCCCTTCCCCCATGACATGGCTGCTCCACCTTGGAGCCAGCTAAGACCTCTGAAATTGTGAACCCCAAATAAACATTTTCTTCTCTAAATTGTTCTTGTCAGATATTTTGGTCACAGCAACGCAAAAGCTGACAAACACTTCTGCTCTTCAATAACCTCTTTAACTTCAACTGAAAAAATGTTCATGACTCCCAGACCTCTTTGTTTGCCAAGGCTATGTTACCAAAATACAAAACCAAATTTCTAAATTTCTAATAAATATCCTAAGAACTTCTTAATAAAAAGGAGCCAAAGGGCCTGGAGTTGTGGCTCAGTGGTAGAATGCTTGTCTGGCATGCATGAGGCTCTGGGTTTGATCCTCAGCACTGCATTTAAATAAACAAATTACACAAAAGATCCACTGACAACTAAAAAATATTAAAAAAAAAAAAGAGGTCAAAGCAAGGTGGTGCATACCTGTAATCCCAGTGGCTCAGGAGGCTAAGGCAGGAGGATCACAAGTTCAAAGCCAGCCTTGGCAACTTACTGAGACCCTGTCTCAAAATAAAAAATAAACAGGACTGGGGATGTGGCTCAGTGGTTGAGTGTCCCTGGGTTCAATCCCTGGTCCCCACCTCCTCAAAAAAAGAATTAGAACTTGCTGGTTTTGAATATTCCCAGTCTTTCCAAATGCAAACAACATGAAAATAAGATACAACTTCCAAGCAAAATTCAAATCCAAGGCACTGTCTAGAAAACATGGTCTAAAAAATGAGACTATAACTATAAAATTCTTTGTTAGAATGTCAGAAAGATCTAAGATGGTACCTTTGAGCACCATCAGTCAGACAAAAGGCCTTTTAAAGATTTTAAAGGTGTGACTTACAGATTATTTTAATCAAACAGTGGAGCTTCTAAGAAGCTAAAAGGCATTATAACTCTGGAGAATGCCAAGAGAGAGAACAGCTTGTCTCAAAGAGATTTTTAGGTGTGACTTCTATCTAATTAAGTGAGCCTGAATAAGATCTAGAGGAGACCCACAAAGTTTCAGAGAGAATTAAACTAGCAGAAACACTGCCCATTCGAACAGAAACACAGTACAAAACAAAGAAAAAGCCTCGAACACCAAAATTGTCATAGGCTGGAAGTAGGTACTATGCAGCTACGGTCTACTTTTCACAAAAAAAGGAATAACTCAGAGTGTAAAACCAAAAATCCTAAAAGGCAGAGCTAAGAGTCATGAAGAATTATTCCCAGATATTGAATTCTAATCAAGAAACCAACCTGTACCCAATTGGATTTCAGAACTGGTATGAAGCAATGATACCTTTGAGCCAACATTTTTCCTTCTTTTTGAACAAGAATACCTATAGTGGCTATCTTACACAGTTCACAAGGGGCGGGGCAGATAATATGCCTCTTTTAGTTTAACAAGCCTTCAAATAGGACTCAAGGAGCTGAAATTAAGAATATACCCTCAAGGACCCATGTAAACCTGGAGCTAATTTGGTATAATATACTAAGCATATAATCTGATGTTATAAAAGAGGAATTCTTGTGGAAGAGATGAGTATACTGTGCATGTGGGATGAATGTAAATAATTTGTAGCCACAGAACATACTATGGTCACCAAAAATATGTTCACAAATTCCCTGACACTTTCTTCAAACAGTAGAACCTAATTCTCCTACTTTTGACTGTGGGATGGACTTAATAACTTGTTTCTAAAATAAATAAAATAAACTTCCAAAAAATAGAGTAAGGAGAAAGAAAAATAGTAAAATTACAGTGCACGAACCTAGTAAATGCTACCTTCATGAAGAAATTAACATTAACATGAATAGTGAGATTATGAAGATTGCACCTATCCCCTAATGTGATATGACAAGAAGGGTACTTTGCCTCTGTTGTATACTTCTCCAAAACCCATCATTAAGGTTTAAATGGGTGTCCCAACAATTATGTGTTGGAATCTTGATCCCCAGTGTGGTAGTGTTGAGAGGTGGAGTTCAGGCCTTTTAGGAGGTGTTTAGGTCACCAGGGCTTTACCCTCAGGACTGGATTAATGCCCTTATAAAAGTGGCTTGCAGAACTCTTTTTTGCTATGTGAGAATACAACATTCATCCTTTCATCCTTTACCATGTGAAGACGGAGTTTGTCCCCTCTGGATGATAAGCAGAGACAGAGCCTTCACCAGACACCAAAAATACTGGTGCCCTGATCTTGAACTCTCAGTCTTCAGAGTTATGAGAAAATAAATTTGTTTTCTTTATAAAATAACCCAGTCTCAGGTAATGTATTACAATAACAGCAACAAAAAAAACATAGCACATAAATCAGTACAAGCATGAGAAAAATGACAGGCCAAAGCTAGGAGACATACTAACAGTATATCTGGCTAGTATTTTTCAAGACTGTCAAGATCATTTTACAAGCCGGGCGTGGTGGTGCACGCCTGTAATCCAAGCGACTTGGGAGGCTGAGTCAGGAGGATTGCGAGTTCAAAGCCAGCCTCAGCAACTTAGCGAGGCCCTAAGCAGCTCAGTGAGACCCTGTCTCTAAATAAAATACAAAATAGGGCTGGGGATGTGGCTCAGTGGCTGAATGTCCCTGAGTTCAATCCCTGGTTTAAAAAAAAAAAAAAAAAAAAAAAGATCATGTTACTACATATACATACATCAAAACATCCAGTTTTACATCTTAAATATACACATTTTTTAATTTGTCAATTATACCTCAATAAAGCTGAAAAATAAAAAACTGTCAGGTCATGAAAAACATGGGAAGACTGAGAAATAGACATTTAAGGAGATTGGGGAGACATGAGAAATTAAATGCAATTTAGTTAGTTTAGTTAGTAATTTAGTGGTACTATGAATTGGACCCTGAAAAAGAAAAGGAATACAAGTGAAAAAAATAAATACAAATAAAATCTGGAATTTATATTGACAAATGTACCATGGCAATGTAAAATGGAAAAACTGGTTGAGGAGTTTAAAGGAATGTATTGCCCTATTTTTTTTTTTTTTTTTTTTTGG
>JAJEJO010003785.1:0-24132 GCA_020662805.1 Glaucomys volans | reverse complement strand
CTCAGCCTCCCAAGTCGCTTGGATTACAGGCGTGCGCCACCACGCCCAGCTGCCCTATCTTTATAACTTCTGTGTGAACCTAAAATTTGTTAAAAATAAAATTAATCTCTAGCCAAAACAAGACAAAACTATATTGCCTTAGTCTGTTTTGTGTTGCTATAACAATAACAACAAAAAACCCATAAGCCAGATAACTTATAAAGTAAAGAGGCTTATGATTCTGATGGCTGGAAGTCCAAACAGTATGGCACTGGTGTCCTGGCAAGGCCCTCCACAGTGTGTCACAATATGGCAGAGAAGCAAAAAGAGAACTGGCCATATGCAGAAAGGGTGAGGCAGCAAGAAAAATTCAGAGGAAGTGCAGATTTGCACAAGGTCCCACAAGAGCAAGACCAAAATCTATGAGAAAAGCACTGATCCCTCTTAAAGACCATTTATGTCCCATCTCTTAAAGATCCAATATTTAATACTATTATATTGGGTACCAAGCTTCTAGCATATGAACCTTCAGGGGACACACCCAAACCATAACACATACTTATCTCAGAAGACTGGTCACTGCATGAAAATATGTTCAGAAGAGTAACTGGAACATGGCAAGGATATAATAAATATTAGCTATTATTCTTTTTGTTTTGTTTTGTTTTTGTGGTGCTGGGGATTGAACCCATGGCCTTGTGCTTGCAAGGCAAGTACTCTACCAACTGAGCTATATCCCCAGCCCCTAGCTATTATTCTTGTATTAAATGGAACATATGATAATAAGAACTATCTTCATTAATTCCATACTTGTTATATTCCCCTATTTATCATTATTTCCCAGCATAAATGAACTGTGACATGTTAATTTCTATTTCTTAAAAGCAGGAGTAATGGTAAAGAATAAGCACAAGCAACAGCTCACAGAACAGGTCATTCAAGGCACTGCAGTTGCCTGCATACATGCAAGCATATTCTCTCTCTCTCTCTCTCGGGCCCCAAATTTTGGGATAATTAGGTGACTAATACATGCATTCTCCTGTTATTAATTCATTCTACAAATATTTACCAAATGCCTACTACTATAATATTTTCAGACTATAAAAGATGAATATTGGGGCTGGGATTGTGGTTCCATGGTAGGGCTCGTGCTCTCATGTGAGTCACTGGGTTCAATTCTCCACACACATATAAATAAATGAATAAAATCAACAACTAAAAATATATATATATATAAAAGATAAATATTAATGATAAATCATAGGCTTCTTGAAGACATAAGCTAACAAGACACTATAGTGAACACATACTGATTTTGCTTGTCTAGCATGCCTAATCCCTTTGGGAAAATGCTCCTTAACTAGTCCTTCAAAATATCTGCTGTCAATCTATCTTACCTTATCCTTGGTTAAAGAGCTGGGCAGAGTTGAAAGCCAGTCAAATGGCAAGGTGCTAAGCAACTCAGTGAGACCCTGTCTTTAAATAAAATACAAAATAGGGCTGGGGATGTGGCTCAGTGGTTGAGTACCCCAGAGTTCAAACCCCGATACCAAAAGCAAAGAGCTGGGCAAATACTAAAAATGTAAATTACCCTGATTTCTATAAACAGCCACTCCTCCATGTGACCTAAGCAGGGGAATAAAAAGAATTTACCTTTTATCAACATACATATGTTGGAAAGAGAGATGAACTTAAAAAGACAGATCTGGGTCTGCTCGGCATCATCTTGCCTCCACATGAAGTCAGCATGTTTAAAAAATGATATGAATAGAGCCAGACAAAGTTAAGAGATATCTAAAGCCAGGAACCAAATTTGAGTTTCATAAGAAGCTAACCCACTGACCTCCTTTTTGGCTTTAGTTTGACACTAATATAGTTGTTTTGTTTTTTAAATCTAAGTTGTATTAAATGCTAGAGAAAGGTTCAGAATATTCCAGGATCTTATATCAGATTTGGATGAAGTAACTGGGGAGAAATTCATGGCAGAAGTATTCAGTAACATGAAGAAGTAAGCATTTCACCAAAAGAAAATATGAATGGAGCCACCAGGTGTGGTGGTGCACCCCTGTAATCCCAGCAGTTTGGGAGGCAGGAGGATCACAAGTTCAAAGCCAGCCTCAGCAAAAGTGAGGCATTAAGCAACTCAGTGAGACCCTGCCCCTAAATAAAAATACAAAATAGGACTGGGGATGTGGCTCAGTGGTCAAGTGCCCCTGAGTTCAAAATCCCCAGTACCCCCCAAAAAAGAAAGAAAAGCAAATGGATAAAGAACATTCCAAGTAGCAAGGGGAAAGAATATGGCATGTATGTAAAAGGCAGTTCAGCTTGGTTAGACAGTGTAATATAAACAGATGATAGGTCACAGGCACCTTAAATGATATTCTTACAAGACTAGGCTATTTCTCTAGACTAGAGAAGTGACTGTGAGGGGATATCACAGAAAGATATATCAAACTTCTTTTGTGGTAATTATGTACTTACTAGCTTTATCATAATTTGATGGTTTTCTACTGTATCCACAAGAGAATTAAATGACTTATTAAAATTCAAATATACTTCTAATCTACTTAGGTAAATAATCCTGGCAATAAAAAGGAACTATAGTTATTTAGCAGTTAATCTGAGCTGGTTCCCAGTGATTACTGCTCATTATTGTCACCTGAATCTTGAGTAATATCATTGAACTCTGTAATTAATTATACACAAAGTTATCTAGAAAGTTTAAAAACATGATAAACCTAAAACTATTTGAGTTCAAAGATCCCACTATTTTCTTGGTACCATAATTCATTAAAAATAAAAAAACACAAGAGTGTTAGAAATGGCCTTATACCATATAGAAAATTAACTCAAAATGGATCAAGCTGGAGTTAAAACTTTAAAACTCTTAGAAGAAAACAAAGGAAAATATTCATGGCAATGGATTTGGCAATGATTTCTTGGATTTGGTATCAAAACAAAAGGCAACAAAAGGAAAAATAGGTAAACTGGATAATAGCAAAATTAAAAACAGTTGTGCATCCAAGGACATTACCTAAAGAGACAACACAAAGAGTAGGAAGAAACATCTACAAATCATTTATCTGATAGGGGACTGATATTCAGAATATATAAAGAAATCCTACAATTCAACAATAACAACCAGATTTTTTTTTAATGGACAAAACTTGAAGACATTTCTCTAAAGAAAATGATCAACATCACTAATCATTAAAGAATTCAATGCAAAACTACAAGGAGGTACCACTTTATACCCATTAGGATGCCAACTATTAAAAAAGAAAAAGAAAGTAAGAGTTATTGAGGATGTACCAGAATTGGAACTCTCATGCGTTTCTGGAAAGACTATAGAATTGTGCAGCCACTATGAAAAACAGTTTGGCAGTTTCAGGGTTCAATCTCCAGTGCCGATAGGTAGGTAGGAAGGTAGGTAGGCAGGCAGGCAGGCAGGCAGGCAGACAGGCAGGCAAGTAGGCAGGGAGGTAGGAAGGTAGGAAGGCAGATAGATAGGCAGACAAAAAATAATTAAGTAAAGTTAAACATAGAATTGCCATATGATCTGGCAAGTCCAATCCTAAATATATACCCAAATGAATTAAAAGTGGGGACTCAAATAGATATCTGTACGTCAATGTTCATTATTCACGATAGCCAAAAGGCTGAAAAACCCAAGTGTCCATCATCAACAGACAAAAGGATAAACAAAATGTGATATAATAGGATATCATTCAGCCTTAAAAAGGAATGAAATGATACATTCTACAACGGATGAACCTTGAATATACTATGCTAAGTAAAATAAGCCAAATACAAAAGGACAAAAATTGTATGGTTCTATTTATCTGAGATATCTAGAATAGGCAAATGCACACAGAAAGTACAATAGAGGTCAGCAGAAGCTGGAGAGAGGTGGAAATAGGGAATTATTGTTTAATGTATATTGAGTTTATGTTAGGAATAAAGCAAAAGTTCTGGAAATAAATAATGGTGATGGTTACATAACAATGTGAATATACTTAATTTTCACTGAACTGTACACTATAAATGGTTAAAATGGTAAATTTTATGTTCTGTATATTTTATCACAAATCTTTTAAAGTGCTAAGAATGGACTAAGACCAGAGGCCTTCTACATTTATCTTGGCAGTAGAGCAGTGGCATACATGGAAGGAAACCCATAGCCAACCAGCCAGTACCAAAATTGTAGACAAACAAGCAATTTCAACATTGCTGGGCGTGATACACTGTTGCCCTGACAAGGGACTCAAATCCAAATATTGTTTCCAAGTCTTCTTAATGCTTGGCTTTCTGGCTTCCTCTCAAGCAGCTCATCTGTCCACAAGAATAGAAAGAGAGCCTGAATGGCAGTAATCTGAAGTCAGTCCAACACCAGGGTCTATTGACAGGCTAGAAAGAGGCTGAGGACTTCTCAGCGCCAAACCCCTGTACTCATAGGATCAATGAGTTTGCAAAGACAATCGGTCCCTCTCTTTTCCTCTTTAAAACTTTTTCTTGATGCATAATATACATACAGAAAAGGATATCATAAGAAACAGTGATTATTTAAAGCCTTTTAGGAAAATTCTTTAAGTTCAGTAATCTTAAATTCATTTCTTTAAAAATTGAAATTTAAGGGCTGGAGATATAGCTCAGTTGGTAAAGTGCTTGCCTCACAAGCACAAGGCTGTGGGTTCAATCCCCAACACCACAAAAAATAAAAATAAAAATAAATAAATTGAAATTTAAAAACATTTATTTCATCACAAACAGCATTTTCTTAACTGTCAAGTGTTAAATAACTTCATTTGTTTTCCCCCAAGTGGAAGGCCTAAAGTTATGAAAAAACTCAAGTTGCATATCAGATGGTCAACTTAGCAAAAAGACTGTTAAAAAGTGACTAAGTAGTACTTGTTTATACTAACATATTCAAAATGAAAATATAAGCAGTAACCTCAATTCCTCACTTTTTCTTGTTTTCTACATCATTCTAGTAGTCAGCTCTGAGCAACTTCACTACATTCAAAACACATTCCCTATCTGTTCACTTCACTGTGCTAAAACTGTCCATCTTATCATCTTACCTGTACATGGTAGCAGACCCCTTAAGTGGTCTCTCAGCTTTGCATTTTTTTTACCCCAACACAAATTTTTATTAGTTATCCTTGGGCTTGGCAAACAACTTTTAAAAAGATAGACAGTGAAGACTTCATTGAAAAGGTGATTTTTAAGAAAAGACATCAAGAAAGTGAAGAAGCTAGCTATGCAGATATCTGGGAAGATCAACCCACAGGGAATAGCATTGGCCCTAAAAAGATAACAAGTCTGGCATGTTCCAGAAATCAGCAAGGAGGCCAATGAGTCTAGTTAGTGTATATTAAGGTAGAAATCTATTAATCTGATTGAGATAAGAAGGCACTGGAGTAAGATGGGAAGCCATAAATACATTATTGGACTTATGCTTTAACAGAGTCATTTTGGATACTGTGTGTTGAGAAAAGGCTGAAGAGCAAAAGCAGAGAAATCAGTTAGGAAAATGTTTACAATCAGGAGTAAGGTAATAGTAATTTGAACAGAGTAGTGGGTGGGAGGGGTAGTGGACAAACTTCAGATGTATTTTAAAATAGACCCAGCAAGATTTGATGAAGGACTAGATCTGGATGTGAACGGGGAAAAAAATGGAGGATAGAACTGAAAGAATGGAGGTACCACTAACAGAAGTGAAGAAACAACAAAAGAGGAGTAAGTCTGGGAGGAATTTGGTTTGGGGCGTATTCAATTATTGATACCTTTTAAACATTTAAGTAGAGTTCTCAAGTATGTCATAAAAACATATCTGGGGGGCTGGGGTTGTGGCTCAGTGGTAGAGCGTTTGCCTTGAATGTGTGAGGCACTGGGTTCAATTCTCAGCACCACATACAAATAAGTGAATAAAATTCCATCAATAACTAAAAAAAAATTAAAAAACAAACAAACAAAAACATTTCTGGAATGTAGTTGAGAAATTTAATGTGGAGTTATAAATTGGAGAGTCATCAGCATACAGATGGTATTTAAGTCTATAAAACTCCAGCATCATTAGGGAATTACAGTTAGGGAAATGCAAATCAAAACTACACTGAGGTTGCATCTCACACCAGTCAGAATGGTAGTCATCAAGAATACATATGACAAAAGATAGTGGACTGAGACAGACATTATTGCCCTATGTACATGTATGATTCACATGAATGGTGTGAATCTACGTTGTGTACAACCATAGAAATAAAAAGTTGTACCCCATTTGTGTAAATGAATCAAAATGCAGTCTGTGAAAAAAAAAAAGGAATACATATGACACTAAATTCTGGAGAGGATGTGGAGAAAAAGGAACACACTTACACTGTTGGTAGACTATAAATTAGTACAACCACTATGGAAATCAATATGGAGGCTCCTCAAAAGACTAGGCAGTCACCATATGACCCAGCTATAACACTCCTCGGTATTTATGCTAAAGAATTAAAGTTATCATAATATAGTGATATATGCATGCCCATGTTTATAGAAGCACAATTCAGAATAGCCAAACTATAGAACCAGCCTAAGTGTTCATCAATGGATGAATCGATAAAAGAAAATGTGATATATGTACACAATGAAGTTTTATTCAGCCATAAAGAAAAATGAAATGTCATTTGTAGGAAATGGACGGAACTAGAGACTTATTTTGTTTATGTTAAATGAAGTCAGTCAACCTCAGAAGGTGAAGAGACAAATGTTTTCTCTCATATGTGGAAGCTAGATAGGAAAAAAGGAAAAGAAATATGGGGGCAGATCTCATGGAAATCAAACAGATCAGCAGAGGAAAGGTACCAGGTAGTGGGAGGCAGGGAGAGGGGATAGTACTGGGGAGTGATATTGGCAAAATTATACTGTTACATTGTGTGCATGTATGAATATGTAACAACAAATCCCATTATTATGTAGAACTACAATGCACCAATTAAAAAAGAAACTTGAGAAAAGAAACCTACCAGCTTAAAAAAAATACATATTCTCATCATTAAGAAAGAAAAGAAATAATTTTCTATTATAGAATATAATAGAAGCACTTGTTTCATTATTTATCTGAAAAATAAGTCTGATTATCTAATTTAGTGATCTGGTTATTCTCTTATTAATGATCAGTTTCTCCCTCTCCGTCAAAATACATAAGCCAGGTCATTAAAAATCTGATTTGGCAGGCATCTGGAACACAAACTGAATGACCTAAAGAAATACCACACTAAGATGATCTGATATAATGACTGTACAGAACGCAAAGAAAAGCACTGTTTTGTAAACAAGCAAAATCAAATTGAGAATTACTTGTGAGCAGAGACAGCACTCTGAGTCTTTAGGAACAATACATTAATGTAATTAAAATACACTGTATCTCCTACATCTTACTGATCATAAAGATAACTGGGTAAAACTGTTTTGTTCTGTGTTGTTTAATATCAAATCTTGTTCTTTGTTGTTGTTGTTGTTGTTGTTTGCAGGGGGTGGGGTGTACCAGGGATTGAACTCAGGGGCACTCAACCACTGAGCCACATCCCCAGCCCTTTATTTAGTATCTCTACTATTACCTTGGAAAGTCTGACCAAATGCCAAGAATTTTAAAATCTAACTAAAATGTAGTGGGAGCCTGTGCCCAGTTCTAAACTCTGTCCATAATAATTGATATCTATTAATATCCTTTTTTAGATGATTCTACCCCTGAAAATAGATTCAAGGCATCAGGGTCTCTTTAATTATTCTTATTATCTCTGCAAAGAAGACTGTTAATAAAAGTCGATCTGAATGTATTGGCTAATACGTAATGGAAAATATAGTTTACAAAGACTGATTGAAGTTGAACTCACCTGTCCACTTTTCCCAAATTCTAGCTCTATTATGGCAACAGGGGTGTGTATTTGAGATGAGTGCCTTGACTGAGACTTGCCATCAACTCTCCAGCTTAGGCCCCGAAGTCCATTGTCCCAACGACTCTGGTTCATAAGGCTCTCTCGAATTTTTATCTTGTGGCTCTTCCAGAATTTGGAAATGACAGCAGCCTGGTCAGATGTGATCCCACCTTGCTTTTTGGTTTGAGCAGTCAAGAATGCCTCCAGCTGGTTGAAGTCCATGTCTGCAGATGCAATAGACTATAAAGATGACAGAAAAAGCAATAAATTAGAATTTGGTAGGTAACTAGAAAAATAGATTCTTAACTACAAGAGCATATTTTGAATGATTCTTAAATACTAACTATTCTTTCAAAAAGGATCATCAAGCAATAGTAATGAGTATAGTTTAAATACAAAAGTACTCCCTTTGCAAACATCAAATATCAGAAAAGCTACTGTTAAAAATTCTATCATTCAAATTCTATATTAATAACTAGAATCTAACTTAAATATCCAGTTTCATAGTGAGGAAATAAAAATTATTTCAAATTATGAAAGAATAAAATTAATCAGTTCTCTGATGCAATCTTATAGTGCCTTACAGATAGGCTTGATTTGACAAAGTACAACTGTACAATGTATTCTTTTTTTTTTTTTTTTTGTGGTACAATGTATTCTCCATAAGAATCACTAAGTAAATGTTGTTAAATGAAGTCATTATTTTAGCTTTGTAGTCTATCTTCAGTGAGAAACAGCTCATTTGCAATACTACTCTGCAATTATATATGATCTTAACACTTTTCCTTACATTTTCAAAACTTAGTTGCCATTAAAGTTGGGTTCTCGACTCAAGCATCCAAGAAAACACAGTAAATAAATATAACTTCAAGCATAAAATAAAAAAGCCTTAAATTTGCACAGCAGTATTTAATCTTTTAAAGCATTTTCACATTTATTATTGAGTTCACAATCCATTTTCAAAGACAGAATGATGTAGACAGAAGTAGGATTAGTTCTCTTTACCCTCAATTTATAGAATTGTAAATGGAAGCATAGAGAAACCAAATGATTTTCCCAAAAGCTCAGTAAGGGAAGTGCAGAGTCAAAGCCTCCTAAATGATAAGCCATGTTTCCCTCTAATCAGTTTTCATAAGTGACTACCTAGAGAAGTAGATTCTGTATTACTTTCAGTGAAAAATATCTAAACTGGTACATTCTGCCAACAATGATTCAGAGATACCACCACCTAAGGAGTAGATACAATGCTTTATTCAGACATTCAGAAACTATGAGTCATTAAATAATACACAGACAATCACCACCATCTTTTTATTTAAGGCTTGGCTATTTCGGTGAAGTGAAAAATACATAAATGTTCGTTTAACAATGAATAGCAAAACTGAGAGACAAAATTGAGAAGACAGTTTGGAGTGAGATTATAAGGTGCCAAAGTCAGAGGTTTAGATATTGTTATATATTATAGGCAATAAGGAGCCACTAATGCTAAGTAAATGGGTTATCACAATGCAAAATTCAACCCGAGCATTAGGAAGATAAATCTGAGAATATTAAGTAGCTAGACTAAAGTGGGAAATCATCAGAGGCTTGAACAATGGGTTTTGGGAGAAGAGAGTGACAGTTAATGATTCAAAACCAGGGCAAACTTTCCCTTGCCTTTTCTTTGATAGGTTCCTACTCTCTCCTGGTCATAAGGGCTGATATGAATTCCAAATCAGAATATCCTCCTCTTCCTGGTAACACTGATTGGTCCAAATCAATTTCCCAATTTATAGCAGGACAAATGATCTTGCCTTTCAGGATCGTAGTGACAGAAGGATGTGAGGCTGGGGTTATAGGCAGCAATTTTCTTTGACCTCTGGGCAAAAGCCTAAGTACAATTAAAAAAAGAAGAAAAGAAGCCAAGCAGAGATGAAAGTGGATTCTAATGTACCAATATCTGTTCTATAACTCCCAAGGCTCTGGTTCCTGCAGGCCTTCCTTCAATTCTGTACAGTATTTCAGCATCTTTCCCACCCACAGGCACCAAATAAATAAAAATAAACATGTATATGTATACACACACATATATACACACACTATAAAGATAATTCAAGTTGTAGCCCTATCATTTAGAACCAAGAGTACTGATTAAAATAGGGTAGTAGCCTGGGGTGGCGGCGCAGGCCTGTAATCCCAGCGACTCAGGAGGGTGAGGCAGGAGGACCGTGAGTTCAAAGCCAGCCTCAGCAAAAGCAAGGCCTAAGTAACTTAGTGAGAGTAACTGTCTCTAAATAAAATACAAAATAGGGTTGGAGATGTGGCTCAGTGGTTAAGCACCCCTGGGTTCAATTCCCAGCACCCAAAAATAAATAAATAAATAAATAAATAAATAAATAAATAAATAAATAAAGTAGTAACAATAAGAACAGAGGAATATAAAGGTAGGCAATGTATAGGTAGTATATGGATGGAGAAAGTAGGGCTGAGGCTAAAAAACAAATGTGCAGCCTTTCATTTCTCCATTAATATAAAAAATGGTAAACATTACAACTTTCTGGTAGATTAAAGATCTTTCATGTAAGGATTGAACTGAGGCAAGCACTCTACCACTGAGCTACATCCTCAGTCCTTTTTATTTTTTATTTTGTGATGGGATCTCACTAAGTTGCCTACACTTTCCTCGATTTGGAATCCTTGCTTTTTTTGATCCACTTTGACAGTCTTTTAACTGGTATAAAACATACATGCTGCAAAAACTGAGAAATGCAAAGAGAAATAGACAAAGTCGCTTTTGTAGTTGAAGAATTCAATACCCCTCCATCAGTAATTGACTGATCTAGCAGGCAGAACATAGGTGAAATGAATACTATTAATCAGCTGGATCTAACTGACATCTACAAAATACTTCATTCAACATAGCAGAGTACACATTCTTCTCAAACACACATGAAACACTGACCAAGGCAGAACACATTTTGGGCCATAAAACATCTTATTTAAAAAATAAAAATAGGCCGGGCACAGAGGTGCACACCTGTAATCCCAGTAGCTCCAGAGGATGAGGCAGGAGGATTGCCAGTTCAAAGTCAGTCTCAGCAACTTAGTGAGGCACTTAGCAACAAAGCAAGACCCTATCTCTAATAAAATATTTTAAAAAGCTCTTGGGATGTGGCTCAGTGGTTAAGCACCCCTGGGTTTAATCCCCAGTACAAAAAATAAATAAATAAATTATACAAAGTATGCATTCAGGTCACAAATTAAACTAGAAATCAGTAACAGAAAGATTACTAACTCCCCCCACACACACCAAATACTTGGTGATTAAACAACATATTTTTAAATTACACAAGAGTCAACAAATAAGGCTAAAAATTTTAAAATATTTTCAGCTAAATGAAAATAAAATTCAACTTATTAGAAAATGCATCAAAAAGCTACATACAGAGAATTTACTGGAAGATCATATAAGGAAAACTGTATTATATCAGTAAATGAAGGAAAAGCAAAGCAAAATGCTAACAAAGATATGAAGCAGAAAAGAATTCTCATTGTTCATCAGAATGAAAAAACAGTACACTCACTTTGGATAACACTCTAGCCATTTCTTACAAAACTCAACACATTCTACCATATGACCCAACCACTGCTTTCTTTGGTTTTTACCCAAATGAGTTGAAAAATTACATCTATACAAAAAACATTCACGTAGTTGTTTACAGTAGATTTATTGCCAAAACTTGGAAACAAACAACATGTTCAACGGTAGATGAATAAACTGTGATATATCCAATGAAATATAATTTAGTACTGAAAAGAAATGAGTTATCAGGTCATGAAAAGTTATGAAGGAACATTAAATTCATACTCCTAAGTGAAGAAGACAATCTACTTTGACCACATATTGTATTCCAAATTTATCACATTTTGGAAAAGGCAAAACTATGGAGACTGTAAAGAGATCAGTGACTGTCAAAAGTTTAGGAGGAGGGAAGGATGACTAGGTGGCATACAGAGGACTTGAGAGGCAGTGAAACCACTACCATAATGGTAGTTACATGTCATTATATATCTGTCAAATCCATGGAATATATACAACAAAGAGTGAACTCTAATGTAAGCTATGGACTTTAATTTAGTATAATATATGAATAAATAATGAAAAATATAAAAAGAACTCTTACAAATCAAAAAGACAACCACATAAAAATATTATCAAAAACAGGAACAGATCGAGGAAGGATAGATAGCATAGAGGAAAGGGAGGGGTGGGGGCGGGGTGGGGGGTAAAAATAATAACAGAATGTGTGACAGATACCATTGCCCTGTGTACATGCATGAACACACAGATGGTGTGACTCTACTTTGTGTACAGCCAGTGAAACAATAGCTGTACTCCATTTGTGTTCAATGAATCAATAAGTAAATAAAAAAAAAAAGTGCTATTGATGTTAACAGGCAAAGGTAAGAGATGATGTAGATTGGACCTAGCCTTGCAGATAGAAATGTGAACAATGTTAGAACCTGAAATTCAATCCTCTTTTTAATAAGCTGAAGAATATGTACTTGACACAGAAGAGCTATCCACTGCCACCTACACATCAACTGATGTTTAAATGAAACACCATACAGCATCACTTAAAAAAAAAAAAAAAAAAAAAAAAACAGGAACAGGGGCTGGGGATATAGCTCAGTGGGTAGAGTGCTTGCCTCACAAGCACAAGGCCCTGGGTTCAATCCCCAGCACCGCAAAAATAAAAACAAACAAACAAACACCAGGAACAGACAATTAATAGAAGAAACCTAAAAAATAAAATACATATTAGTTCAACCTAACCAATAATCAAGATATGCAGATTAATATTATAATGTAAAGCTGCAGTGGCCACATCCAGCGGGGGGAAAACAACAAGGCAAGTATGCAGCTGTCAGAGCAGCGCTCTATCTGCGTGGACCTGTCCCCACATCAGTTCCTCCTGGCAGGCAGTTGGAGGTAGGCGCTGGGTTTGCCCTGCAGTCCAGTTCTTGTCTCAGGCTATGGGCTGCCCACCAGCCCACCATCTGACTTCAGTGGGGCTCCCTCCTGGGCAGTTGGACCCAGGACACACCTGCAGGGAAGGCAAGCAGGGAAGTCAGCACCCTCGCCCCTTCCCTGCAGCTGGCCAGCCATTGGTCCATTCATCAGCCTGTGCTTACTGGCCATTGGCTAATCCCTAGCCTGCCAAATTCAACTTCTGAACAATTGGCCCAATCATCCTTTGCCCAAGAAATTCAACAACTGAAAAGAAGCTCCCCCACCATGCTTGCGCTGACTCTCTCTCTGACTCACTCTCTCTCTCTCTCTCTTTCTCTTTGGGCAGACACTGTTCATCTGTCTAATAAAATCTCTTGCATGAGTTCCCATGTCCAGAGTGGTTTTTCGGGGCACTTTTTTACTTTCCAAATATCATTTCTTATCCCCTATACTGGCAAAAATTTAAATGTCCTAGAATACTAAACATTGTTTTCTCATATCCTTCCCAGGAGCTCTCAAATATTGTTGGGAATACAACATTGTGGAGATTAGGTAGCAAACGTTGGCATTATCTACCTAAATTTAAGATTTACATATTCTCCAACACTGTGATGTTAAATCATTAGAGCAATTCTTGCATCTTGGCACTGGAGTCCTATACAAGATTGGTTCTAACAAATTATAATCAACTCAAAGGGCTAAAACAAAACAAAAACAGAAATATAGTGAGATCTCAATGATGAACTAAGAAACGCAAATGAATTAAAATTAAATGATTGCAGGGCTGAGGTTATAGCTCAGTGGTAGAGCACTTGCCTCGCATGTGTGAGGAACTGGGTTCAATGCTCAGCACCACATATAAATAAATGAATAAAAATCCACTGACAACTAAAAATATTTTTTAAAAACCTACATGATAAAGCACAAACATGTCATACTGAACAATAACAAAAAAGCGAATTACAAATAATACACTACTTATGTGAAAATTTATAACACAAAAAGTATCATAAACAAAACTAAATATGTAGTAAATATGAAAATTACATGATAAACACCTAATTCATGATAGTAGTTAAGAATGAAATCTGAGTGTGGAGTACTGTGAGCTTTAGTAGTATATATAATTTTGTTTTATTTATTAATAAAGTTTTCATTTTAGAAGATTTAGATTTACAGAAAAGCTGTGAAGATAGAATTTTTGTATAACCTATGCCCAGCTTCCCTTATCTTCATAATCTCCTGTTACAAAATCTATGACAATGAACCAATAGATACATTATTATTAACTAAAATTCATACTTCATTCTTATTCCTAATTTACCCAGTATCCTTTTTCGGTTCTAGGATCCCATCCAATTTATATTCCATTTAACTGTGTCTCTTTTAAGCCACCCTTGGCTATAATGGTTTCTCAAACTTTGTTTTTGATAACTGTAACAGTTTTAAGAAATCAAGGTCAGATATTTTGTACATTCCTCAGTTGAGATTTGTCTGATGTCCGCCTCATGGTTAGGCTAGGATATAGGTTTCGGGGAAAAAGAGAAAGGTACAGTGCCATTCTCATCATAAAAACTGAGATGACAAGCTATCAGCACAGTTTATCATTGTTTATGTTAAGACCTAGCTGATATAGTTTGTCAGGTTTTTCCACTAAAAAACTACTTTTTCTCCTTACTATACTCTACTCCTTAGAAGGAAGTCATGTGAGGCCCACACTTAAGAAATAGGGAAGGCTGGGAATGTAGTTCAGTGGTAGAGTGTTTTATAATATATGGGAGGCCCTGAGTTTGATCCCCAACACTGGCACCAAAAAGAAAAAGGAGCCAGATACGGTAGCACAGGCCTACATACCAGCAGCTTAGGAGGCTGAGGCAGGGGGATTGCCAGTTCAAAGCCAGCCTCAGCAACTTAGCAGGAGGCCCTAAGCAACTCACTGAGACCCTGTCTCTAAATAAAATACAAAAAAAGGACTGAGGATATAACTCAATGGTTAAGAGCCCCTGGACTCAATCCCAGGTACCAAAAAAATTAAAAGGGATAGGGAGTTGTAGTGTTTCACCTCCTTGATGGCAAAATGTCTGCATAAATTATTTGGAATTCTTCTGTACAGGTCTCTGTTTTTAAAAACACACAAAAGATTTTGCCTCCCTATCCCACCCTCCCCCATAGACTCAAAAAGGGAAAGTAAAATAGTGATAACAGTAAGATTAGAAATCATTGTTATTTTCCAATTTTTCTTTAATGAGCATTTTTACTTAAAGAGATTTGTTTTTGTTTTTCCGGTACTGACAACTTGGACCAAGGGTGTTCTACCACTGAGCTACATCTGCAGCCCTTTTTATGTTTTATTTTGAGACAGGGTCTCATTAATTTGCCCAGGCTGGCCTCAAATTTAAAGATCCTCCTGTCTTAGTCCCAGTTAACTGGTACTACAATTGTGCACCAAAGATTTGTCTTACTTTAACCGTGTCTACAGTAATTATAGTCTAAGAATTACCTCTCCAGTTTCACTCCAGATCAGAAGAAAGAAAACTTGCTAGTCTAAATTAGATACGGTGGCACACACCTATACTCAGTGACTTGATTGGCCAAAGTAGGAGGATTGCAAATTCGAGCCCAGCCTCAACGAGTTAGAAGCCAGCCTGAACAACTTAGAAAGATACAATCTCAAAATAAAAAATAAAAAGGGCTGGGAACATAGTACAATGGTAAAATGCCCCTGAGTTCAATTTCCAGTACTGCAAAAACAAAAACAAAAACCTTGCTAGTCTAATATAAATCTAAATTAATTTGAAAAATCTTGGTTCTTATAACCAAAAAGAATAAATATTGAGGACATAAATTCTACAAATCAAAAGCAATAATTCTTAAAAGGACACCAAACAGGGTTGGGCTGTAGTTCAGAGGCAGGGCATTTGCCTAGCACGTGTGACACACTGGGTTCAATCCTCAGCACCACATAAAAATAAAATAAATAAAATAGAAAGTATTGTGTCCACCTAGAACTAAAAGAGTAATTACAGGAAATATTCTTTATCTAATTTGCTAATAATTCACTTACATACTTTTTTGAAATATAGAACACCCTTATCCACAAATAATATATTTATCATTATTCTCATTTTGCTTGGAAATAACTAAAGCCTTTTTCAACTTACACTACATGTGAGGTTTTCAATACCTTACATGTAAATAAAAAAGAAAGAAAAAAAATATTTCTGGATTATGCCAAAGCGATTGTTTGAATAAAGGACAGCTATTTCTTTAGTGACCAAGTTATACTAGGGAAGAAAGAATGACTGGGAATTAAATAAGATTATACACAGATATAAATATTTGCCTCTCTAACCACTTAAGAGGAACAGTTAAAGATTTCAGAAAGTTATACATTCCCCTAATTTCTATTAAGTGAACTAGAACACATCACACAACTTTAAAGTTATCATCACCTCTGAAGAAAACTCTTTTCAAGACTTATAAGCATACAAAGCTACCAAGAACTAACAAAAGTTCAATCCCCATAGGAGCTAGGAATGACAACCAAAACCGTATCTTTACTTGTCAACAATTATGTCAGGGTCCCAAGAATCTGCTATGTCATAATAAGTAGGTGTGTTTTTTAGTTAAACCAGAAAGCCATAGAATGCACTGAGTAGTTAGCACAATGAAATTAAGACCAGGAGGAAGTAAAAGCAATCTGCCTCTGATAGCTATTAATATTAGCCTGTTTGCAAAGGGTCTAAAAGAGAGTGGTTTTTTCCTCCAAATTTATTCCATCAGAATTTCTTCTGTGAGAAATAAAAATTTCCACAAAGACCAAATAACAGGTGAAAGGAACTTTGGCATATATATAGCCTCCCAGATAAATTATATAGTGAGCTAAAGCAAGTAAAATTGTCCAAAAGTAATTTGGGTAAATGTTTTCTAACACTCTTAAGCATTTTCTTGTTTTAAAATGACCAGATCATTTCCTTGAAATTGTTTGTACCATTATGTTAAGTAAGAAATGGTGCAAAACTTAAATGGAAATAGTTCAAAAGAAAAGGAGCTAATTTTATCCTTTTGTTTTCACCTTCAATAAATTAGAAAAATATGATTTACTGGACTTTTATTCAGTTGTAAAATGGAATTGCTGTTTCAAACTTATTTCTCTGGAGTTCAGTTTCCCTAATATTAAACAAAGGAAATGTCCTAAATGATTTCTATGCACTCTTAAGTAGTTACATTCCATGTCACTATATTTACAGGTGGAGTCACATGAAAGTGCCAATATTTAACTGTTGCTGACCTTCAAAAATGGTAATTTCAGAGTCAAGTGTGGTGGTACATGCCTGTAATCCCAGCAACTCAGGAGGCTGAGGCAGGAGGATCACGAGTTCAAAACAACTTCAGCAACTCAGTGAGACTTCCTTAAAATAAAAAATAAAGAGGGCTGGGGTTGTGGCTGAGTGGTAGAGTGCTTGCCTAGTATGCATGAGGCACTGGGTTCAGTTCTCAGCATCATATATAAATAAATGAATAAAATAAAATGTCCATCAACAACTAAAAAAATATTTTTAAAAAAATAAATAAAAAGCCAGGCGTGGTGGAGCATGCCTGTAATCCCAGCGGCTCGGAAGGCTGAGGCAGGAGAATCCTGGGTTCAAAGCCTGCCTCAGCAATGGCAAGGTGCTAAGCAACTCAGTGAGACTCTGTCTCTAAACAAAATACAAAATAGGGCTGGGGATGTGGCTCAGTGGCCAAGTGCCCCTGGGTTCAATCCCAGGTTCCAAAACTAAAAAAATAAATAAATAAATAAATAAATAAATAAATAAATAAAAATAAAAAGAGCTGATGATGTGGTTCAGTGGTTAAGCTGACCTCGTCTCAATCCCTGGTATCAAAAAAAAAAAAAAAAAAAGGTAATTGCAAATGATTCAACTTTACTGAATCTTCTAAATTTTCTATCCCCATATAAACTATCTTTGCCTTCACTCAGTTTTTGTTTTCTTAAAATAGAGAAAAATGTTTAGCTTTATTATGAAAGCCAGTGGTTAGAGTTGGTTCTCAATTGTTACTCAAGATGAATGTAGTTTATTAGAAAAAAAAATTTCCATTGTAGAGGAAAAAATTTTAAAAGACCTATTTTATCTGGTAGAACAAGATAATCTGATAAGAAAACCCTCCTAAGGTACTACTTCACCAGTTTTGAATATTCAAGAATTTGTGCTAGCCAATTCCATTATTCCATTTAACGACCCCACTTGTTATCAGTTTATAATCTGTTTCTTACACTATAGTTTTTACCTCCTGCCTAGTATATATCAGGCCCTATGCCAAGTTCTTGAATAAGAAGATGAATAACTTGGCCCTAGCTTTGAAGAGCTTTCAAGCTGGTTGTGTAATCAAAAGCTCAGTACAGTACAGCATACTCAGCTTTCCCCATTTGCTAGAAAACCTAGAGCAGTGCTACCTACCAGTGTGGTCCAAAGACCAGTACCAATCCACAAGCTCTGTTAACTAACTCCACTACAGACTACTGAAATGAGAGTAAACATTTAGAAACTTCTATGGTGCTGTGACAGTATTTTTACGTATTTTTTTATGAGGGATTGAAAATGTTTTAAAAAACAACCACACACACAACAAAACTGGTCAACAACAGACATCAGTTAAGCACTGCTGCTGAGGGTATAAAGATTAGAGCGTCCTGTTATCTTTACAAATTAGTACTGCTGAATTTAAAACTAAAAATAGTCAATGTACATCAGACTTCATTAATTTAAGAGCTACTTGGCCCCATTTATATAATACTAAAAATCCTGGTTACAAGTGAAGAAAGAGAAGAGAAAATACGGTGGTGGTTATGGACAAGTTGGAAAGGTAAGTCAAAACTAAAAACTACAAAGAAAAAAAATGTTACTACTTTTTTGCTGGGAAGAAGAAAAATATTTCAGATTGACAGATTTTTAAAAAATATATACTATATATTTATATTTTAGTTGTAGTTGTATACAATTCCTTTATTTATTTTTATGGGGTGCTGAGGATTGAGTGCCTTGCACATGCTAGGCAAGTGCTCTACCCTAGCCACAACCCCAGTTCACTGACAGCAGATTTTTAAAAACCACTTTTGTATATGCCTTGATTTACTTACAGGGGAAAAAACTGCACTAATCCTTTAGAATCTCTCAATTTACAAAATTTTACAACTTGAAAATTACTTTAAAAAAGGAAACTAGCCAAAAAAGAAGTAGACTGGATTAGGTAAGGTGACTTCATTCCTCACAAATCCACACAATTAATCCTGCTTTTGTCATCTGTGATAAAATAACAATGTTTCTATTTATCTGATATCTCCAAGCCCTGGGACATCACTGGAACCTTTATACAAAGTCCAACCATGTTTCATTTGGCACAGCTAAAAACAGAAGTGGAATCAAATTATATTTGAAGTCAATTCATATTTCCCACTGCAAGATTAATATACAACTGACTGGTGTTTTGTTTTTTTTTTTTTTTTGATTATTACTGCCATATTCTGCATGTATGCTTAACAAATTTACACATTAAAAAAAGAAACTAATGTTTCATAAGAAAAATTTGGCCAGGAATGGACTCAGAACATACATGAATACTTTCCAAAGTTCAGTAACTTGTTGTGCACCTACTAAGTAACAGTCACTGTGTAAGGAACTTCCCAATTTTCCAATCAAGGGCAGAGTTTAACAGTTAACCAAGCCCACAATCTTCCTAGGTGAGAATGAAGGGGGAAAAATGAATACATAATATAAAGAGTTGGTGTGAGCTAGGCGTGGTGGTGCACACCTGTAATCTTGGAATCGTAATCTTTAGAGGCTGAAGCAAGAGAATTATGAATTCAAAGCCAGCCTCAGCAAAAGTGAGGTGCTAAGCAACTCAGTGAGACCCTGTCTCTAAATAAAATACAAAATAGGGCTGGGGATGTGGCTCAATGGTTGGGAGCCCCTGAGTTCAATCCCCAATGCCCACCCCTCCCCTGAAAAAAAAGTTGGTGTGCAACCTAATTAACACAGTATGTAATAGAACATCTGTGACAACTATAGTCTGAACATTCACAATTTCAAAACGATCTCAAACAATTAGAACATTTCTGACATGCAGCAATTGGTCACTGAGTTCAGATATGAATGGTATTAACATTAATAAAAGAGCTCTATTCTAATTGGCTTAAAGAAAAATAAGTACTTACATAAATTGAATACTTCTAAAACTCTCAAAAATACAGAAAATTAACTCAGCAATTTTCCAAGTTCACATGATGTGGATAAATTTTTGGTATGCCAATACGTTTATTACATGTATAAGATTACAAAACTTACAAATTTGAGCCAGGCGCAGAGGCACAGGTCTGTAATCCCAGCCACTTGGGAGGCTGAGACAGGAGGATCACAAGTTCAAAGAAAGTCTAACAACAGAGTGAGACTCTGTCTCAAAATAAGAACTAAAAAGAGCTGGGGGTTTACCTAAGAGGTGAAGTACCTCTGGGTTCAATTCCCAGTACCCCACCCCCCGCAAAAAAAAAAAAACCCTTACAAATTTGACTTTAATCAAATTCAGTCACTGTTCTGACAAACTTCATTTCAACAATAATGTGTTTTATGTCTTAGAAGTAGCTTCCAAAATCTGTTTGGTAACTCAAACTTGAAACTTAAGTTTTACTAAGTTAAATGATATTTATTAACTATCTAGATCATTTCTACATAAAATAAAATACTGAAACAATTACTAAATATATGTTTAACTATATACTTTCAGACTCTTATTTTTAAAGAGA
Organism: Glaucomys volans; assembly: GCA_020662805.1. Lineage (NCBI taxonomy): Eukaryota > Metazoa > Chordata > Mammalia > Rodentia > Sciuridae > Glaucomys > Glaucomys volans. Next base: position 3,437 of record JAJEJO010003785.1, on the reverse strand, counting down.
GACTAAAGATATTTGGATCTATTTGAGACTCAAAATATTCTTTTTCCTACAATGGAGAAGTTGTAGTATGAAGAAGCATATGCCTCTAGAACATGTGAGATGCCATAGTAATAAAACTGGCCAATACTAATGGTTAAAATGATAATCAATATATATAAACAGATCTACTAGAAACAATAATGGTGAATGAAAACAAGTATGTAAGAAAAGTATTCGAGGGAAAGAAAATGTTTTGGTTAAGGGAAAGAAGAGTAACTTTGTCCTAAAGTAGTTGTTAAAAGGTTGTTTCAGAAGAAAGAGGAAAGTGAAAGACAAAAACATGGACGGATACACAAAGTTATAGAGTATGTGGAGAAAAAAATGAGAAAGGATCTTAGGTCAAGCTGCAATTTAATAATCTTTAATATCAATAGTGTATTGATCCAATGCTAGAGTTTGCATCTCTTTCTCTTAGAAGACAAAAGTTTCTTGAACTATTGCTCTGCTCTTTACAAGCAATTGAGAGATTTTTTTTTTTTTTCATAAGTAATCTACCTAGGAAACAAGGATGCTGTGTCTTACTAGGATAATTTCTGGTGCTTAATCATACCTGTGGTTATTGAAGAGAATCCAGTCTTCTTCTAAAAGTGACCTGAAATCCTATTTAATCAAACACTCAGGTCTTTTGAAAATTTGCCCTCTCAAAATGCAATTCTAAATAAAATCTTGGTCCCAAATTGACTTTGAGATTTCCTAGAGGAATCCTGGACAATCTCAAGAGTTTGTTCTTTCACTTTTAAAAAGTGAGATTTTAAAAACAACTAGATGTGTTTGATAATGTTAAGTTGCAAAGGAAGCACTGTCAAATAAGACAGTATGTTCCAAAACAACCAAATGTCCTTGTCAATTGCATTATTTCACAATGTACTCTCCTTTAATCTTTAACCATAGCAATTTTGTCTTTTGTCATGCATGTACGGTGAACTATTTTATTCAGATGACTCCCTAAAGCTCTTGCAATCCAGTACAAGTAGAAACCTTCAACTTAAGTGACTATCTTAGGTTGCACACCAACTTTTTTTTTCAGGGGAGGGGTGGGCATTGGGGATTGAACTCAGGGGCTCCCAACCATTGAGCCACATCCCCAGCCCTATTTTGTATTTTATTTAGAGACAGGGTCTCACTGAGTTGCTTAGCACCTCACTTTTGCTGAGGCTGGCTTTGAATTCATAATTCTCTTGCTTCAGCCTCTAGAGATCTATGGAAAGGACTATGTCAGGTACTCTGGGATACAGGTTTCTGATAGCATTGTTTAAAAAACTTTGAGATAATTTCACTGGACCAAGGACTTCCAGAACTCTAGTAGAGACGACAGTTCATAAAACTGATAACCCAAAAATTAAGTAAAACAAGAATTATACAGTACTGAATAAACTGATTTGTAAATTTTATGGCTTCTGTTGTTGTTGCTGTTTGGAATATTGCCAGATCTTTCAATTTTCTATTTTCTGGACATAAGGAAAAAAGGTTATGGAAAATAATATTCCTACAAGGCTCCCCAAGAAAAATGGAGGGACAGCATGGCTTGAAAGGAAGGAGGGGAAATTAGCCAAACATTAAACCTCTCCCAGTAGATCCTTTCTCAATAGCAATGGGCCCTGAGGGGAAAAGCAAACTTTCATCTCTTCCTGGGTTCATCCCCAGCATCTCCACCAAAAGCAAACATTTACCCCTTCCCAACTCCAGTGGATCTTGAAGGAAGGAGGCAAATACTAAAATGCTGGGCCCTGGACTTTTACCCTTCCCCATTGCAAATGAGTCCTGGAAGGAAAAAAGCAAAAGCGAAGCTCTAGGTAACAATGGGTCCCAGAGGAAGGAAGATAAGCAGTGAACACGGAGTTGTGAGCTTTTCCCACTGACAATTAGTTTCGGACTGACTTTTTTACAACTACCTTCCGGAGTTAAAATTTTAACCTGGACAACTAGGTCCTGACTGTCCATCTGCAGTCTCCAATGATTAATTCACCTTCATTGTAAACTATAAAACGCAGACTCCTCCTGTAACTCAGGGCCATCTCCATACCCAGAAAATGAGCCCTCCTGTGCCTTATCAATGGATTTTGCTGCAGAATAAAGGAAATCTTGCTGACCGGAGATTTGCTTCCCCTCTCCTGCCTCTGGCACTTGTGGGCCATGAGCTCACATTTTTGGTTCCCTGACCAGGAACAGGAGCAAGGTAAAACTGACCCTTCCCCATCATACTTCCCCTTCCCCTGCAGTTAAGTTACATGACAGCTGGGATGTGGGAAATGACCATTGAAGTGACCAGCACCCCCAAGGATCTCTGAGGTTGGGGGAATCCCCAGCCATGACTCATGCAGCTATGGCTGAATCCCCAGACTGACTACTTCCCTCACCTCTCTCTCCACCCTACAAAAAGAGACTCTCCACAGCCTCCAAGACCACTTTGGTTTAACAGCTACCAGTACCAACCCTGGGCTAGGATTTCTACATGGATGGAACAAGGATTTATATTGAATTCTTTATTGGTGCTGGAAGCATCCTCTTCCTGACCCCCTTCCAATACCCTTGCCATCCACTCCCCAATCCCTCCCTTCCCCTACACCCTGTCAAACCTCCAGATCAGCGACCCCTTTGCCATTTTGTTCTTACATCCATATGAAGTTCTATATGTCCTGAACTTTATCATATAGTCCAATTGACACATTGTTGTAACATACAGTTTTCACACTTAACATGTTTTGTGAGGCATTATATTGTAGTTCAATAGGTCCAGACAATAAAACTTAAGATATTTAATACACACACTGTGAGATAGAATTTCTTATGAAAGGAAATATTAGATGGGTAACACTGGGCTGGGGAGGTAGCTTAGTTGGCAGAGTGCTTGCCTACATGCACAAGGCCCTGGGTTCAATCCCCAGCACCACCAAAAAAAAAAAAAAAAAAAAAAAGGGTACCATTTTTAAACTTATTATATTGAAAATTACTATTCTAGATTTGAAAACGTTCCTGCATCAGATCTATTTTCCATATTCCAGGTGGTCCTGGAGCTGTTTAACCTTGTCTCTTTTCACTCCTGATTGGTTTTCATAGAAACAGCATTCTTTCCTGATTGGTTTTGCAGGATGGCAGATGCCAGGGAGTCCCACTGATTTTATAAATTCAGAAACAAATCAGTGACCTGTTGGATACCTGTAATAACCTGTGCTATTTTTATAGCGAATAGAGGTTCCCAATACCACTGCTCCTGTGTTAATCCCGCTGGATGTTTTTAACCCTATGAGTAAAGAAACAATTTGGGGGGGGGCGGGTCCCATGTCTGGTGTGTGCTGTTATTGGAATGGGTAGGTTTTAGTTTTATTTCAGTTTTATTGGAATGGGTAGGTTTTGGTTGTAGGATAAAATGTCAGTTTGAGGAGTAAGGAAAATTAAGG
>JAJEJO010003784.1:105754-171732 GCA_020662805.1 Glaucomys volans | reverse complement strand
TGGCAACAGGTACTTCAGAGTCTTTACAGACCCAGGGTCAACTCTCAACTTGAAAGCTATGGCTGTGTGCTTGTGGACAAGGGTCTTAACCTCTACGGAACTACTTAATAGGACTGGGGGTATAGCTCAGTTGTAGAGTGCCTGCCTCACAAGCACAAGGCCCTGGGTTCAGTCCCCAGCACCACATAAAAAAAAAAAAAATTAAGAATAACAAAAGACATCATCATCATAGTCTCTAATAGATGAAAAGAGCTGGTCAGTGTTTTCGCACACACTCATATACACGTGCGAAAGCATACATACATATATATGTATAAAATGTTTTCTGTTAGCAAGCAGAGAAAAAGCTAAATATTATCTATCATTCTAGGAATGTGCTCAAATATAACTAGTACTTAACACATAATTCAACACAAAATTTTGGATTCACTGACTGATTTGTTTGGCTGGAAAGTTAAGAAGGTTTGTTATTAATAAGCATTTCAAACAGTTTAATTTTACTAAGATCATATCCTTGGAACAACAGCTAAACTGAATACCTCACTAATGGCTTTGAGGCCTGACTTTTGTCATTTAATAGCTATATGAATTTGTATAATTTTCACAATCTCTTTTTATCCTAATTGCTTTCAGTTGATAGAATTCGAATAATAATACCTATCTTCATGATTTTTATTTGGAGTAGGATGATGTATATGAATCCATTTTAGAAACTATGTTAGTTGCCATTGGGTCATTAGTGGAAATAATTACAAAGAAAAATTCTACCTTTTTCTTGTGGAATCTAAACAAAATACCTCTTTTTCAACAAAATAAAAGATATGTAAGGAAGGAATTTTCTTCCTGAAATGTTAACGATATGTTGCCATTTAGGAATAAATGTGTAAAAATTAATTAGGTTAAAGTCCAATCTGTTATTATGAAGAGACCCAAATATATGGTGCCTTAATTTTTTTCTCTCACCCAACCTTCTAACGTGCTCGTGAGTGATGGGAAAGCTTCCAGACCCGGGGGGTAGCCTTGATCCTTTAAGTCATGAAGGAACCCAGGTTCCTTCCAAGGCAACGATTCTTGATCTTGTAGGTTGGTGTTAGGTTTGTTGTAATGAAGTTGCCACAAGCTCTACATTTCAGCTTGTAAAAGAAGTGAAGAAACAGAAAACTCAAGAAAAGCAATTTATTTATGCACATGAGATAGACATTACACACAGAACTTCTGTCCACATTTGACTGGCAAAAATGTACTTACGTTGCCCCAGCTGCAAGGGAGGTTGGTAGATGTAGCCAAATTGGGAAGATACATGTACAGGAAAAAGGGAAAATTAATTTTTGGAAAAAATTAATAATTGATACAAACATGGAAGAGGAAATTAGAGATATTGGATTGGAAAAAAAGCCTGGGTGTAAAAGTGAATTTTAAATGCTATTCTTCAGAATTGAGACTAAAAAAAGAAAGGGGAATTATTACATAGCTATAGTGTAGGGAAGGGGAAAGTGAAGAGAAGTTGAAAGGGGTAGAAAGTTAACAAATGATCAACACCTCTAGTAAGAGAGAAAATCAAGGAAATGAATGTAAGAGTTCTAATCTCCTTAAGCAATATTCAGAAAGATTCGTAAAGCAAGAGGACTCTGAGAAGTTATATAAAGCCTCAATCAGTGTCATGTGATCAACAGTACTAAGCAGAGATGTGGTTTGAATGAACAAGAGAGGAGCAGCTGAGCTGCCAGGCCCAGATGAGAGGGACACTGCTGGCCACAGACATGGTTGTAAATGTGGGGAAACAGAGGGACATAGATAATTCATAGGGAATCCTGAATGGACAGTTTCACTGCCCACTTTTCCTAGGCCTATGTCCTAACATCAGTGGAGGCCAGCTATTAAACATGTCCTTCAATACTTTTAAGCTCATTTCTCATTATCCAGCCATAACCCTGAGACATGTCAAATTCTTCAAGTGCTCCCTCTTCCTTAATTCTCACACACTCCACTATTGGATTTGCCTCCTATATTCCTGAAAAGAGAAATACAATCCTATCAGGGATTCTTAACTTGATTTTTCCCACCTCAGTCTTTCTACATATTTTTTAATTTTATCTCAGATTTTATGAAAGAAAAATTTTTTGCATCCTCTGTGCAAATTCTCTGAGAAACCAGCAAAAGATCCAGGAAAAGCTCATTTTTCCCCTAAAACAGAATGTTGAGCCTTGTTACTTTCTGTACATTTCCATACTGCCCCAGAGCCTTGCCATCATTCCCAACCATGGCCTAATTTGCAGGCCATACCTGCTAAGGAGGAAAGTTTGCCCAAAGGAAGAAAAATGAATCAAAATCAACTGAGAAAGGACAAAAATAATGAGATGAGTGGACAAGGATATTAAATAGTTATAACTATATCCCATATGTTAGATTAACCACGTTAAAGAGAGGCAGAGAAGATATAAAAATATATTGAATCTTTAGAGATACAACCTATAAAGACTCAAATTAATAATACACAGGATGAGATTAACAGCACATTAGACATTGCAGAAAAAAGATTAGTGAATTTGAATTAAAAAACAGTAACAAGTCTCCCAAATGAAGCAGATTGGAAAAACAAAAAAATAAGAACTGTGCATAAGTGAGCTGTAAGGCACCTTCAAATATCCTGATATATGTGTAATTAGACCCTTTGCTTGAAGAGTGGAAGAACATGAAAAAATATTTGTGTGAATAATGGCTAACACTTTTCAAATGTAATGACAAATATAAACCTATAGACCTGATAAGTTCAACGAGCCCTGAACACTAGAAACATGAAGAAATCACAAGACACATGCTTTAAAACCAGAAATAAAGAGAAAATCTTGGAAACGGTCAAAGTGAAAAAACAACATTAAATACACAGAGACAAAGAAAGAATTTCTATAAAAATCGATGCAGACAAGAACAGTGGGCAAACCTTCTTCAAGAACTGAAAGACAAAGTCAAAGTAGAATTTTACATCTAGTAAAAGTAATTTTCAAAAATAAAGATGAAAATATTTTGGAAAAATAAACTAAACAACTTCATCACCAGAATACCTACACAACAAGAAATATTACCCCTGAGTGAGAAGGAAAGTCATATCATGGAAAACTGAATTTCCTGAAAGAAATGTAAAAATGGATAAAAAATTGTAACTCTGGGTCTATTTTAGTCAGTGTTTTTGCTCCTTTGACTAAAAGACCCAGCAAGAACTATTTTAAGGAGGAAAAGTTTATTTGGGGACTCGTAGTTTCAGAGGTCTCCATTCACAGAAGTCCGACTCCATTCCTCAGGGCCTAAAGTGAAGCAGAACATCATGGCGGAAGGGTGTGGCAGAGGAAAGCAGCTGAGGACATGGCACCAGAAAGCAGGGGGAGAGAAAAATGGGGGACAGTGCTGTACTCTCCAGGCCAAGATCTATACCCCAAAACACACCCTCAATGATGCACCTCCTCCAACCATATCCTAATTGCCTACTGTTACCACCTAGTTAATCCCTACCAAGGGATTAATGCACTGATTTGGTGAAGTATCTCATAACCCAATCATTTCACCTCTAAATTTTCTTGCCTGATCTCACACATGAGCTTTTGGGGGACTCCTTATATCTAATCTGTAACAGGGACAAAATGTAATACTTTATTTCTTATTATTTAAAAATCATGAAAACATTTCCTATTACTTATAGAAAAATAGTAACAATGTATGATAGGGTTTAATATCATATGCAAGAGTGAAATGAACAAAAATGACAAAAATGCCACCTCTGAAGAAGTGAAATTATACAGTTGTAGTGTTCTTATACTATAATTAAATGGTATGGTATCGCTTGAGGTAATCTTGACAAATTAAACATAAGTACTATAAAATCTAAAGTCATCACTATGATACCTTAAATATACAATTATAATTAAGAAGCCAAAATTCAAAATCATATGTGCTATGGTTTGGATATAATGTCCAAAAGATCCCCCCAAGATCCTGTTAATGCAGAAATATCAGAAGTAAAATGATTGGATTGTGAGACCTGCTCAGTCTATCCTAGTTTGAATGGACCTTGTGCTAACTGTAGGCAGGTGGGGCATGGCTGGAGGATGTGGGTCACTGGGGTTGTGCCTGGAAGGGTGTTAACTTCCCTGTGGCCCCTCTCCCCTCTATTTCCAGACCCCATCATGAACTGAGCAGCTTTACTCCACTGGGTCCTTCCCCACTATTGTGTTGCTTCGCCTTCAGCTCAGTGGAATGGAGTTCACCATACATGGACTGAGACCACTGAAACCTCAGCCCCAAATAAAATTTCTCTCCTTTAAATTGTTCTTGCCAGGAGTTTTGGCTACAGCAACAAAAAAGCTGACTGAAACAAAAGTCACTTTTGTGACTTGGATGAAGTCACAAAAATACACTAGTAATGCAAAAGAAGGCAGAAAATGACAATAATAGATATAGAATAGATGGGACAAAGAGAACACAAATAGCAAGATGGCATATTTGAATATGATCATGTATCATTCAAGGACAGTGACACGTTCTGAGAAGTATATCGTTGCATGATTTTCTTGTTGCATGAACATTATAACATACTTAAACTAAGATATCTACCATGTCACTAGGCTCTAAAGTCTTATAGGATGACTGTTGTGGTCACTGTCACTAACTGAAATATTGTTATGCAGTATGCAATCAAATTTAAGCCTTCAGACACTACCAGGAATACTGGATGTGATGGCAAAAGAAAATTGGAAATAGATTCATTTTAGACCAGCTGGTTCTAAGGAAGCACATAGGATGAAGAAGAAAGAATGGAAAAATATATCATATGCAAATGGAAAATATAAGAGAGCAGGGTTGGCTATACTAACATGAGACAAATAAATTGTGAAATTGTGAGCCCCAAATAAATTTTTTAGTTACAAGAGACAAGAATATCATATATAAACATGTCAATTCAATAGAAAAATAGAACAATTATAAATTTATACGCAGCCAATATCAGAGAACCTAAATAACTGAAAGGAAAAACAGCAACACAATCATGACAGTGATTTCTGTATCTCCCCTTGAATAATAGATGAACAAGACAGAAGGTCAGTAAAGGAACAGAAGATCTTAACAACATTATAGACCAGTTGTACCTAAAGACCTACAATACATTCCACCCAAGAAAATCAGATTAGAATATACACTCTTCTCAAGTGTACATGGAACACTCTCAAGGACAGATCACATGTGAGGTCACATAACAAGTCTTAACAAATTTCAAAAGATTGAAATCATCCAAAAGTATCTCTTTTCTGATTGCAATGACATAGAACTAAGGCACCAACAGCAGCAAGAACACCAAAAAAAAAAAAAAATCACAACCAACCAATTTTGAAAATATCATAAGGTGAATGAAATGAAAATACAATGTACCCAAAAGCATAAGATGCACAAAAGCAGTGCTAAGAAGGAAGTTTGTAGCTATACTGTGTATATTTCAAAAGAAGAAATTCTCAGATAGAAACCTAACTTCGTGCCTCAAGAAATTAGAAAAGAAGAACTATACTAAAGATTAGCAAAAGGAAGGAAATGCTAGTGAGTAAAGATAAATAAAATATAAAGAGAAAAATATCAGAAAAAAATCAGCAGAGTTAAAATTTTTAAAATAACATCAAAATTGACAAATACCTAGATAGGGTGGACTAAGAAAAAAAAACTAATTGATTAACTTAAATCAGAAACTACAGGCTGAGCATTACAACTATACCACAAATTTAAAAGGATTGTAAGAAAATACTGAAAACCCTATGCTAACCAATTGGATGACCTAGAAGAAGTAGATGGATTCCTAAAATCAACTAATCAGACTAATACTAAATCATAAGAAATAGAAAATGTGAACAAACTGATAACTGCAAAGGAAATCTAACTGATATGAAGAACTTCCTAACAAAGTTCAGTCCAGAACCAGATGACTACACAAGAGAATTTTAGCAAGCATTTAAAGAATTAAAGCCAATTTCTGCAAAATCATCCCTCCAAAATGAAGACAAGCCAATGTTTTCTACAACTACACCCATTTTAGCTGCAGATGTAGCTCAGTGGTAGAGTGCTTGCCTACATTTGCAATCCCTGGGTTGGACCCCTGCCATTGGGAAAAAAAAATGTCTAACACTTATTTTATGAGGTCTACTTTATTCTCATGCTAAAGACAGATAATATATGCAAAGAACACTCTAAATCAGTATCCTTTACAACCAAGTGGAATTTATTCCTGGAACACGAGAATGATTCAACCAACAAAAAACAATCAATGTAGCACACTACATTCATAGAATGAAAGGACAAAAACCACATGATCATTTCTATTGGTGCAAAAAAAGTACTGAACACATTTTCATCATAAAATATTTACTCAACTGTCTAGGAATAGAATTCATGCATAAACATTAGGGCCATACATGAAAAACTCACAGCTAATGTAATACAAAATAGTGAAAGGACCAGGCAAACATGCCTATTTCTACCACTGCCACTGAACATTTTACTAGACGTCCAGCCAAACCACCTAGGCAAGAAAAGACCTAAAAGGACATTCATATTTGAAAGGAAGAAATTAAATAGTCTCTATTTGCAGAATAAGTGATTCCACATAGAGGAAATCCCAAAAAATTCCACCAAAAAACTACTAGATTTAATAAACAAATTCAGCAAAACTGCAAGGTACAATATCAGCACATAAAAAGCAGTTGTTTCTATACACCGGCAATGACGGGTATGGTAATTTGCTTCACTGTACTAATCACTTTCTATGTATGTGTTTATCAAGATAAGCATATTAAAACATCATGTTAAATACCTTAAATATACACAATAAAAATTTAAGCCCTACCTGACAGCAAATTGTAGTTATTTAAGATATGAATCAAAACGAAGAATTCAGAATAAAGAAGTTGTGGTTAAGAAAAGTATTGCTAATAAACACTAAATCCATCTAAATATAGGACTATCACTAAGCAACTGTAAAGTTTATGATTTTAGGATGGAAAAAGCACAGTAATATAAGATAACTGAAATTCCTGTGTCAAGGAATCCTGTTAGACATTGCCTAACTGCAAACCAAGGAAATGTTTTCTGTGACTACACCCATCTATATGGGTATTTCATCTCTAAGTAAAAAAAAAAATGATGTGATCTTGTTTCATATTTTATTTCTTTAACAAATGAGAGGTTGAACAATTTTTCACACATTAAATTTGCATGGTTGTTGTTTCTCATACTTACTTGCAGGGGCTCTTGCTATGTTAAGAAATTGTTTCTTCATCTACCAGACATTACAAATAGCTTTACCTTGTTGTGTGTGTGTGTGTATGTGTGTGTGTGTGTGTGTGTGTGTGTTTGCAAATTTTGAATTTTTTATGTAGTCCAATTCATAACTGTATCCTGTCGTGGGTTTCAACTTTTCTGTATTGGTAAGAAATGCCAAGATACTAAAAATATTTAGTTTTTACTTAGTTTTTTAAAGGTCTAAAAATTTATATCTAAAACTATGAGTCATTAGTTCCTCAAAAGGTTGACATATACTTGCTACATGATTCACAGATTCCTCTTTGGGGTACGTACCTGCTGTGGTGTGGGTGAGTGGTACTCTAAGACCCATATATTAAAAGCTTGATCACCAGACTGGTGCAATTGAGAATAGGAAAAATTAAAAATAGGGACTCAATCAGATATTTGCACATCCATGTTCATAGCAGCACTATTCACAGCGGCTGAAACATGAAAGGAGCCCAAGTGTTGATCAATGAATGTATAAATAAAAAATAAACTAGTATAACCATACATTAGAACTCAACTTTAAAAAAGAGGAATTCTGTCACATGCCACAGCATGGATAAACCTCACAGGCATTATGCTTGCTAAAATAAGTCACCTTGAAAGGTTAAATATAATATGAAAGAACTGGCTATGGGCCTAAGTCCATTTGGACATGGATTTATGTTTAAATTACAGTTAAAATTCAAAGTGCAATTGTAATCATTCTTGACAAGAACATTTCATCATTAAAATGTTATAGTAAACTGACTCAAAATGCAAAAACATGTCCAAAGTAATGAAGTCATGGGTTATGGAGTGTGAGGTTAGTTAGATATGTGCTAATTTCTTCATCTTTTATGTGGTATAATCAATAGATAATGCTCCTAAAGCTGACATAATGAAAATTATACAAAGTAATGTTTAGACAGGGACCTAAAGATCTGAGCAGGTCTTAACTGGGCAGAGAGAAAAGAAAGTTGTAGGCATAGAGAACACTCTGAGTCAGAAAACAACTTGAGAAACTGAAAAATGTCTGGCTAGAAAACAGCATTAGAGAGAGTGACAGGAAAAGACACTGGATACACAGACAGGGGACAGATCATTGTCTAGTAAAACCATTTTAAATATTTTGAACTTGACACTAAGTGAATGACAGAAGTATCTAGCATTTCAAATAAGCAACTTTTAATAAAATCATTCATTAAGCCAAATGAATGATGGAAATTTGAAGCCTTTTAAGTGGTAGTAATGGGACAATATCATAAGATTCTTCTCTTTTCTAGAAAGTCAATCTAGCTGCAGTTGGAATAATGGATTTGAAGGGCCCAAGAATAAATGTTAAAAATGGTGGGGTGTGAAGTACTACAGAGACATAGGGAAATTTAAGAAATAGTTATAAAATAGAATCAATTTGCATTGCCAAATGATCAAATATAAGAAGTGGTATAGGCTAAGAAGAATTTCATGCTTACCCATGTAACTCTGGCTTAAGCAGATACATAATTGTTGATGACTTTTGAGATGCAGAATGTAGGAGGAGTTGGTGAGGACAGAAATGTTGAGTCTAATTTGGACATTTTTAATTTGCAGTGCCTGAGAGATATCCAAGTAAAAATTTTAAAAATGTTATATTGAACATATTCACATATACATTAACATATATTAATGCAAACAAAACAAACAATAAAAATGAACGAAAGTGAGTTTCTTTACAGGATTGCACAAAAACTTCAAAATAAGAGCATCTATTAATACAATTCATATTCATTAGCTAAAGAAAAAATGTGATCTTGTTAAATTTTCAAAAGATATTTAGTAATAGTTAACATTCAATCCTGACTTATTTACTAAAATGAAAGTGTCTGTGTGTATATTATATATGCTATATATGCCAACAGTATATCATAAAATTATGGAATTTGTATAATATTTGATGATGCCATTTGGGTCTGCAATCACTTTTCCTTTTTCCACAGGCATATCTATGGCTCTGATAAAGGCTGCCCCTTCAGCCTATTTCCAAAGCAAAGAGAATGTGGAGCCAAGATGTAGCCAGTATTGTCAATGTGTAAAATGAGTGAGAAAGAGACCTTTATTATATTTCACTGAGATTTTAGGCTTTTCTGTTATTGCAGCATAACAAAACAAAGCTGACTAATACTGAAATTCTTACCTAGAAAGAGAATTGTGACTTAACAACAACAAGGAGCCATTGACTATAAGAGGTCATCTCTGGGGTGGGTTGTGAGCAGGCTGGAGTGTCGATGCCCTCTGTTGTGTAATAGTAAAGCACTAATAAAAAGATCAGTTGTCATAATTGGAAGGCAACTAATGTCCTAAGGACTTTGTGCTTTCAAGTGAGGAATTGGGAAAATAGAGTATTAAGAATGTGCTTTGAGCCGGGTGTGGTGGCGCATGCCTGTAATTCCAGCGGCTCCGGAGGCTGAGGCAGGAGGATCGCGGGTTCAAAGCCAGCCTCAGCAACTTAGCGAGGCCCTTAGCAACTCAGTGAGACCCTGTCTCTAAATAAAAAAAATACAAAATAGGGTTGGGGATGTGGCTCAGTGACCGAGTGCCCCTGAGTTCAATCCCCGGTTCCCCCCCCCCCAAAAAACCCCCCCCAAAAAAAAAAAAGAAAGAAAGTGCCTTGATAGCTAGGATGCATTTTACTAAGTACTACATGAAACCGAGACACTCTCAGGAAGTAATTGACTGGAAGCAGTAGAGGGAATTCAGAAATTCCAGGGCTTGTAATACAGAAAGTTGCAACGATTTCTCTTCTGCACCAAAAGATGAAATTCAGAAAGACAACAAAGTCTTGTTGAAACCCAGTCTAATGTGAAGTACCAAATCAAGGAGTAGCTGTAACAAATTAAGCTCTGCATTAGGGTGTCACATAACAAATCCTTTCAGTTGGAAAAAACGACTCCAAGAAAAGAAACCAAGGATAGGAACTTGATTAGCTCAAGACACAGTTAAGTCTAAATGGGCGTTCCAAAAACAAAAAAGTGTGGTAATATCTATAAGCATGAATTTGACATTTCAAATAAATTAAAAGTTGATAGAATTTTTTTAGAGATTCATATAGTGTGTATGTGTGTGTTCATAGTCATGTGTAGTCATGAGTTGCATAATCATTGCATAATAATGTTTTGTTCAATGATACACCACATATGTGATGGTTGTCCCTTAAATTGATATTGTCTAGTGATGTTCTAGGCATCTTAGTTTGTGTAAATACGTTCTATGATATTTGTGCAATAAAATCACCTAACCAAGCATTTCTCAGAACATATTCTAATCACAAATCCACTAATGACTCTTTGTGTGTGTGTGTGTGTGTGATGCACATTTCTGTGTGCAAGTGTGTGTGTGTGTGTGTGTCCAGGATTTTTTCAGCCATTGAAAATAAAGGTCTGTTTCAGTCAGCTTTTTCACTGCTGTGACTAAAAGATCTGACCAGAACAATTTTAAAGGAGAAAAAGTTTATTTGAGGGCTCATGGTTTCAGAGGTCTTAGTCTATAGAAGACAGACTCCATTCCTTGGGGTTTTGGGTGAGACAGAACATCCTGAAGGAAGAGTGTGGCAGAAGGAAGCAGTTCACATGGTGATTAGGAAGCAGAGAGAGAAAGACTTCAATCCAGATACAAAATTTATATACCCTGTAGCCACATCCCCAATGAGCCACTTCCTCCAACCTCACCCCAACTGCCTCCAGTTCCCACTCAGTTAATCCCATTATGGATCAATTCACTGGTTAGGTTAAGGCTATAACCCAATCATCTCTCCTCCAAACCTTCTAGCATTATCTCACATGTGAACCTTGGGGGAACACCTTATATCCAAACCATAACAAAGTCCTATGAACATTTGTGTATGATCTTTGTATGGACAAATGTTTCATTTCTCTTAACCAACTAAATACTTAGAATGGGTGGATCAGATGGTTTAGTTAAGAAACTGGCAAACTGCCTCAAAGTGTTTGTCTAATTTTATCTTCCTGCCAGCAGCATAGAAGTTCCAGTTGTTTATTTCCTTAAAAAATGGATTATGTATTTATAAAAGTCCCCTTTTCACATATGATTTGCAAATAATGTTATATCAGCCTGTGACTTATCTTTTTAATCTCTTAATAATTTGCTGTGAACAACAAATATTTTTATTTTGATGAAGTCCAATTTTTTTCTCTATGTATTATGCTTTTAATGTCATACATAAAACATTTGCCTAATCTTTGTGTTACCTAGGTTGCTATTGCCTCCTCTTGTTTCTGCATCTTTGAAAGAAGAGACTCTTTAACTATATATATTACAGATCAGGCATGACCTATTAATGAGAAGAAGAAAATTCTATTGCACATATTGTAATGAGATGATTGACATCCATATGGATATCAACAAAATTGTATCCTTATTTAAATCATAAACAAAAATCAATTTGAATTTAAAATTTTTCAATAGTCAAAATTATTTTCATAAGACAATACAGGAGAGTATCTTTGTGTCCTCATGGTTGCAGAAGATATATGAAACAAGATGAGAGTAGTAAAAATCATAGAGGAAAAGATTAATGAATCTGACTACAATAAAACTAAAAAATTATCTTTATTAAGAAACAAAATACCTCATACAGAGTTAAAATATAAAGCCTCAAATAGGAAGAACATCTCTAAAGTACATGTTGCCAACAAAGCATTTGTATCTGGAATGTATCTACAAACCCTAAAAATTATTTTTTAAAGAAAAGACAACAGAAGTATAGGTAAAAGAATCGATTAGGTACAACTTCAAGGAGGAAATCAAAATTACCACCAAATGTATAAAGTTTTTCAGTTTCATTACTACTGTTTTGTCACAATTATCAACATCCAATGAAGTGAAAGACACACATGATCTTTGACCCTGCAGTCCACTTCCAGATGTATGTCTTCAGGATTTCTTTCATGCATGTACTAAGAGACTTGAACAAGAATATTAACAACAATGCTAATCAACAGAGCAAGCATTAAAAACAATCAAGTTGGGAAGGGAGAGTACCTTGGTGTGTCCTCACTCAAAGCAACATTATGAAAGTAAGCATATTATCATAAACTTATGAATGAACTGATTTCCCGGTAGACTGTCAAAAATAGCCACTAGCACCATTTTAAACCTGTTGAATAGATCCAGAACGGCTTGTCTCAGTGAGCACACTTTTCCAATTCATCAGCATCGGCCAGTCAGTAAGGGATGGATGAGTTAGTAATACACAATACACATGAGTGCCAACCAATCAACAGCAGTCCCTCAGTCTGTGAATGAGATCAACCTGCAAATACCTCTGAAAGTCCAGCAATCCTTGGTTTATCGGACTAGAGTAAGTGAGAGGGAATAAAATGAAAACTAAAGTACAGAGTGATTTTCCTGATTACAAAAATCAGAATTCAAGCAAGAAGCAAATTAATTGTTTCAACATTTATTAAGCACTTACCAAGTACAATCCCTATTCTAAGTCCTGAGTGGTTGGTGATGAAGTCAGACACTTTTCAAAACCAGGAAGCCTCAGAGACCTTTCTGACACCTCAGAAAAGGACCTGGGTTAGTGAGGAGACCTTGTGGGTCATGACAGAGATATCCACACCTAAATTTACCCTCCATGTTCTACCCCTTTTGCTCCCTCCTCCTGCCTACTGTTGAGATAAAAACCAGAAGGACTAGTATCCTCCTTTGCCCTACTTACTTGAGATCACCTCTTAATTGCTACCAGCTTAGCACCTTAGTGCCCCAGTCATGCCAACCTTTCAAGTCCAAAGATGTAAAGGGCTGGTCCCCTTGGCTGGGTGAAAAGGACAGGGTCATGTCAATCCTTACCTACTTCAGACATCCTTCTTCATCTTTCCCAAACAGAATTCTTAGTTCTAGACATGGGCCCTGGGGAGTTTGCACCTGGTATGGAAAGCTGACCAGCCTACAGTCCTGAATAGGTGAACCTCAGGAATACATTGCCTCTTGACTGTTGGTCAAGTGCGTTGGCCTTCCAAGTTTCTCTTTCCCAACTGTCAACTGAGAACACCTAACACTGATCTCCCATGTGAAAACCATAGTCATGCTTTGCAATGCGCAAGGTGCTATAGAAACGTTAGTGAGCACCATTATCATCAGTCTCACGGATCAAAGTTTCTTGATCTCTAAACTCTTGAAAGAAGAGTGTTCTTTTTCATTCATTGTACAAATGTCACTCCCTTCTTTCCCACAGTTTTGGGTTAGAAGCAGACCCTGATGTTAGACTTCCAAGATTCAAATCTCTGCTCCATCACTCAACTACCTTCGTAACCCTGGGAAAGTTACTTAATCCTTTGCTACTTCAGTGCTATACTTTAGATCTTGAATGTCCCACAGAGGCCATGTGTAGAAGGCTTAGTCCCCATGGTGGTGTTATCAGAAGGTGGTGGGACTTTAAAGAGGTGGGTACTAGTGGGAGGTCCTTAGGTGATTTTGGGCATGTCTTTAAAGGGGATGCTCAACCCCAGTCCCTGTCTTATTCTCATTTGCTACCTGCACATGAGATGAGCAGTTTTGCTCCACCATGAATTCAAGCTGTGATGTGCTAACTCTCCACAGGCCCAAGCAATAGAACCAATTGATTGTGTACTGAATCTTCTAAAACTTTGAGTCAAAATAAACCTTTTCTCTTCATAACTTGATTTTCTCAGGTACTTCATCATGGTGATGTGGAAGTTGACTAACACACCCAGTATCCCTACTTGTAAGATGGGAATATTGACTACAATGGTGCCTAACCGAATAAAATGCCCAATACAGTTCTTAGCAGCATGAACTCCAGTAAAGGTTGGTTAACCTCATATCCATCTTTAAATGTTAGGTTTCCATAATAAGCATTTGCCTTCTTTAGTTCTTTTTCACTCTAATTAACATTTGCCTAGATTCTAATTGAAGTCCTCACATACTGAAAACATCAAAACACACATGATACCATTTAGGAGAAATTTGAACTTAGGTTTCCTTCCCCATAAAATTGAGATTTATCACTGTTGAGATTTAGCACTGTTGTGAAAACCAATATGCTAGTGTATGGAAAGTTTCTTAGCACAGAATACTTAAAAAATCTCTAGTTCCCTTTCTTCCCACACCCATGCTTCACCACAAATCCTGTGAGAATAACATGTGAAAGTTAAAAAACTGATATGATCTTAAAGTACTTGACCTCTACTGGGGACACAAAACAAAATAAAACCCAAACAAAACAAAAATGAAACAAAGACGGTTAGATAGTGGTGACTGCAACAAAAAGAAATTCATGTAGAATAGAGAGAGAGAATGACCAATGGCCCTTTATGATGGGGGACAAGGAAAGACCCATGCCTGCACCTGGGCTGACTGACTCCTCTTGTGCTTGTTCACTCAGGGCTCATAGAGATAATCCATTGTGATATTTAATTTTGGAATGAACATAAGCTTGGTATGAGAAGTGTTCTCCCTTTTGAAAAAATAAAACAAAAACAAAAAACAGGAATCAAGGTCACACTCAATTTAGATATAAGAAGTCCATTTAAGTCTTGGGCTTTCATGGGTTGAAAGATATCTTTGGTCAAGAAGTTCCAAAGAGAATAACATTCGTTAGAGTTGTCTCCATAAATAAAACAGAATGGCTGAATTGAGTTGTGGATGGTAAACTTCCTTGGGTCCTAGGAGAGTAGAAGCGGAGGTAAGGCAGTGGGGGTGACCCACCCACTTCCTATGACACAGCCTTGAGGGAGGGAAAGGAACCAACAGATGAAAGACTGGTCTTGTTATGGGAGTCACAAAGGTGAAGAAGACCAGGGGATGCTCATCAAAAATGATAGAGCTCTGACCTCAGAACGAAGAAACTGCAAAAAGCCTTTCATTATTATCCTCCCAACAGTGTCGTCATGAAGTTACAGGGACATCTTGGAACTTATTCCTGGCCTGATTCTTCCTGGGATAGAATAAACAAGCAATGGGCTGGGAGATGCTGCTGACCACCATCCTGAGGGAAAGTCTTCCAGGACTATGAGTATCCTTCATCTTAGGGAAGGGGTGAGAGATAGTGTCTGGACAATTTAAAGTTCTTAAGAATAGACCTGAGGTTTTGCTGAGGACCAGGAAATTCATCCTGTGTACAGCAGCATCAGCTCCTGCTGAAGAATTTCCAGGCTGACCTTCTGCGTGGTCTGCCTTACGGGTTTCAGACTTGCCGAGCCCCACAGTCACATAGGCTAAGTCCCTACAATAAATCTCTTATGGGGTGCATTATATTCTTGGGGTTCTGTTTCTCTGATAGAACCCTGACTAATCCTCATGGGACTTGGATCAGGGAGTGCATGATTTTATTTCTCTAAACCCTTGATGAATTAGCTTTTCTTTATGGTTCTCAGTTATTAAACAGATCTGAATTTCACTTATCTATGTCAAAAGACCAGAAGAAACTGAAATAGGCTATAAATATTTAGAGTAAACCAAAAGAATGTGTGGTCTTTAACACAACTTACAGAGGAAAGTGAATACTTATACAAACAGGTTCCAGAATACTGCTCTGACCAGCTAGGGCTAGGACCATTTTTCCTTGCTGGTTGGTACTCTTGTCCTGCTATAAATGCAGTGGTTTCCTACGGCCTTGCCAAAATTTCCACTCCATGAGTCAGGGGATCATGCGACCAGCTGGGGGAAGTTAGAGCTGATCTCTTGAGCTTAGCCCTCTGCTGCCTGTCTGCTTTGCCAATCACAAAAAACATGCTTTTCTAGCGAGACTCCTTGCAGGCTCTCCAGCAACTCAAGATCAACTTACAAATTTTTTTGCACCTGGCATCTTGCTAGAGATCAAGAAATGAATAAAACACAGATACAAGTCCTCAGGTACCTCAGAAGATAATGGGAGAGCCTCAGACAGAAACCAATGCTGGTGGAGCAGAGTAGCAATGTGCTAAGATATGAGTTTGAGCAAAGGCTGTGGGAGCTCAGTGAGGAGCAGCTAATTTTGCCTGGGAGAGTCAGGAAGGGATCCACAGGAGGAGCAATGTTTATGCAGGTTCTAGGAGAAGTTCAGGAGACAGGGAAAGAAGATTGTAGGCATGCTCCGACCTGAGGGAAGGAAATATGTAAAGATTGCATGGGAATGAGAAGATGCAAACTGCTCAGGAAAGCACACAGTTGGAGCATGGTCTGTTTTAAATATTAACATGGCCATTCTACAGTGCCCAATTATTTAATCAAACACTGATCTAGGTGTTATTGTGAAGGTATATTTTAGATGTTATTAGTTACACATCATCTCAGGTTATCTAGGTGGACTTGACCCAAGAGCTGAAAGGTGGTAAGAATAGAACTGAGGTTTCTCTGAGGAAGAGGAAATTCATCCTGTGCACAGCAGCATTGACCCCTGCCTGAGACTTTCCAGTTTGCACTTCTCTATGGTTTGCCTCACAGATTTCAAACTTGCCTAGCCAGCTTCCACAATTACATAAGTCAATTCCTTATAATAAATATATCCTGCATGCACATCTATTTCCAGTGGAACCCTGACTGATACCCATGGGAAGGTTGAAGCAGAGAGTGGATAAGAACATGCAGGGCAAGACTGTGACATGTCTTGAGTGCTTCATCCTAAGGCAAATGATTCTCCAAAAGTGTCCCCACCTACATCCCCAGGCATGGAGAATGGGGAAGAAGAGGTGAGGGTCTGGAAAAAGAAAAAAGCCCATGAATCAGAACTTCCACCCCTTTTCTTAGTTCACTTTATTTCCAACCAGAGTTTCTCCATTTTCATTTGCTTCCTTGCAGGATTTCATTTCTATTTGTCAGCTTACTATTGTTATAACAAATACCTGAGATAATCAATTTATAAAAAAGAAAGTGTTTTGACTGAGTTTGAGAGTTTTCCATCTATGATCTGTTGGTCAACTGCTGTTAGGCTTGTGGCGAGGCAGCATATTATGGCAGAGAAAAACATTGCAGAGAGAAACTACTCACCTCAGGCCCAGGGAAGAGAGTGAGGAGGGGGCCAGGGTGCAACTTCCCCCTTCAAGAGCATATCTCCAATGACCTAAAACCTCCCTCTAGACCCCAATTCATATTTTTTTTTTTTTTGCCATGCTGGGGATTGAACCCAGGGTCTTGTGCTTGGAGGCAGGCACTCTACCAACTGAGCTATAACCCCAGCCCTAGACCCCAATTCTTAAAGGTTACACCACCTTGCACTATTGCCAACTTGTGAAGTAAGCGTTTACTACGTGGATATTTCAGGAATACTTGAGACCTAAACCATAGCATTAGCTCGCTTCATGTTCAACCAGAACATCTCCATGTATATCTGATCCTTACAGGATGTCATTTGGAAGAAGGATTTATTCTTCAGGAGTTAGAGATCAATGATAGGAGAAGCCCTTCCAGAATGACAGAGGAGGAGTTCTACAGACATTATCCAAGTGGTACAACCACAAATGGTGAAAATAAAAAATAAACCAATCAAAAATGTTAAAGTGTTTGGAAATCGTACTAATGGCATACCTCAAATGAAGAAGCACTCAACCAAGAAGTCTACCACTCTCAGAGAGAGCAGTAAGAATCTGCAGTGTTTAAGCCATGACCCATTCCCTCTCTCTATTGCAAGGGATCGGTGACACAGAAACGATAGGGATGTGCGACCAAAGAGTACCCTGCTCCTCCAACTCCCAGCGTAGGAGCAGATCACCAACACTTCTCATCCCTGGCCCCCTGCTAACTCCATGCTGCAGAAGTTCTAGGAAAGCTGGATCAAGAGACTCAAAGTTTCCTTTATCTACTCAACCTCTACTCTTAGGACATAAGCTGTATCCCAAATGGAGCAGTCCAAGAATACTGGGCCCTGAATGCCCTCATGCATGCTACTCATGGAGCAGATTCCCTGCCAGGAGAGGAGGTTCTTGGAAAGGCAGAAAATAGGGAATACGTCCCTCCCAGTACTTGACCCTGGAGATAGGAAGATGTCTGAGACAAACATGTCACCCATCTGCAGAGGAGTAGCACAGAGGGTCTTCCCAGGGGGAAAGACAGGCCATAAGAACGAAAGTCTGTATGTCACCTTAAGGGAGAAAGAGAGACAATATTACCATGTGACAATACAATCCAACAATTACATTTGTGCATTTATGCACCAAATCAGGGTCTCAAAAAGATATTTATGTACCTATTTTATTGTGTCATCACCACACCAGCCAAGAGATAGAAGAAACCCAAGTGTCTGTCAACAGATGAATGGATAAGCCTGAAAACTGAAGGAAGTTCTGATATGTGCTGCAAGGGCAAACGTAGAGGGCACTCTGCTAAGTGAAATAGTCCAAGCACAAAAGGAAAAATACTGTATGAGTCCCTGTGTGAGAAGCCTGGAGCAGTCATTTAAGAGAGAGAGAAAGTAAAATGGTGGTAGCCAGGAGATATGTATCTTTTTTAGCCTTTTGTTCCTTTTTCCTTTTTTTATTTGTTCTAATTAGATTTACATGACAGTAGTAGAATGCATTCTGAATGTGTCAGAATGATGTCATACATAAATGGAGTATAACTTCTCATTTTTCTGGTTGTCCATGATGTAGGATCACACCAGGAGTGTAGTCCTATATGCACACAATGCATTAATGTCCCAGTCATTCTATTATCCTTCCACCCGCCGCCACGTCCCCTCCTCTGTCTTTACTCCCCTCTGCCTAATCCAAAGTACCTCTACTCTTCCCTACCCACCTCCCCACCTTATTGTGAATTAGCTTCTGCATATCAGAGAAAATATTTGGCCTTTGTTTTTTTTGGATTGACTTATTTCACTTAGCATGATATTCTCCAGCTCCATCCATTTACCAGCAAATGCCATCATTTCATTCTTCTTTAAGACTAAGTAATATTCCATTATGTTTATATACCACATTTTCTTTATCCATTCATCTGTTGAAGGGCACCTAGGTTGATTCCATAGTTAAGCTATTGTGAATTGAGCTGCTGTGAACATTGATGTGGTTGTGTCACTGTAGTATGCTGATTTTAAATCCTTTGGGTATAAACCAAGGAAGCGGACAGTTGGGTCAAATGGTGATTCCATTCCAAGTTTTCTGAGGAAAGGAGAGATACTTTTGATGGGCACAGAATTGGAAAATAAGATCATTCTGGAGATGAATAATGATGGTAACATAGAACTACGAAAGTACTTAATGTCATTGAACTATAAATCTAAAACGACTAAAATGGTAAATTTCATGTAATGTATATTTTACTATTTTTTAAAGTTATAAAATGGAATTACTAAAAACATGAAATAGAAAAAGAAATAAAAATTGATTTAATTTTACATATATTTTATCACAATAAAAAGGAATCTATTTCTTTTCATTGGTTCTTTTTAGTTGTACAGAACATTAGGATTCATTTTGACATAATTTTATAAAAGTATGGCATGTAATTTGCTCTAATTCAGTTCCTGGTTCTTCACCTTTCCTTCCTGTCCTTCCTCCCCTATTCCTTTCCCTTTACTGTACTCATTTTTCCGCTATTTACTTATAGTTTTTTTAATTAGTGTCTTGTGGATGTACATGATGGTGAGATTCACCATGGTATATTTATATATACATATTGGAAAGTTAAGTCAGATTCACTCCACAGTTCTTCCATTATCCTGTCCCTCCTGGCTACCCTTCAATGCCCTACCTCTACTCCACTGATCTTTCTTCTATTTAGATGAAATATATACCCCCTTTCTTTTCTTAAAAGAGGAAACTTATGTCTAGCAAAACTAGATTTTAAACATGAAGATGACATTCCCAGATATAAAAAAAAATGAGATAATTCATTGCTAGAAACTTGTCTTAAATACTAAAGGAACTTCTTTAGATTGAAATCAAGTAACATGAGGCAATAATAAACAAACAAATATAGTTGTAGAGTTAATTATGTATATAATTATAAAAGGCTTTAGACTTCATTATTTTTCTTCCTTCTCTTAACTAATTCAAAAGACAATTGTATAAAACAATATGTGTGTAATTGTGTCATTGGCTCTATCACATACAGAAACATACCTTAAGAGCACAAAGGAGTTAAGTGGGAGCAAAGTTGAACTGGATTAAGGACATGTCACAAAATAGCAAAAGAAATGAAAAGAATAAGAAATAATGAATGAAAGGTTAAAATAAAAAATTTTATAAATATATGCATGTTTTTCTTCTCTCAGCTTCTTTAAAAAACATAAAATTAAATTAAGCAATAATTATGTTACTCTATTTTTGTGTTTTTATGTGTGTAACAGTAATAAGATTGAATAAAGATTTTTGAGCACTTTGTAGATTCTGGAGATTAGTGTCCTATCTGAAGTGTGTGTGGCAAAGATTTTCTCCCACTCTGAAGGCTCTCTCTTCACATTGCTGATTGTTTCCTTTGCTGAGAAGAAGCTTTTTAGTTTCACTCTATCCCAATCATTGATTTGTGCTTTTATTTCTTGCGCTTTGGGAGTCATGTTAAGGAAATCTGGTCCTAGGCCAACATGATGAAGATTTGGACCTATTTTCTCTTCTATTAGGTCTCTGGTCTAATTCCTAGGTCCTTGATCCATTTTTTTTTAATTTACTTATTGATTCATTGAACACAAATGGAGTACAGCTATTGTTTCACTGGTTGTACACAAAGTAGAGTCACACCATCTGTGCATTCATGCATGTACACAGGGCAATGGTATCTGTCACACACTCTGTTATTAATTTTACCCCCCACCCCCCCCCACCCCTCCCTTCCCTCTATGCTAGCTATCTTTCCTCCATTCTTGCCATCTTCCCCCCCCCCACATTATGCATCATCATTCATTTATCAGAGAGACCATTCGGCTTTTGGATTTTTGGGATTGGCTGATCTCACTTATTCCAATTAAAATCCCAATGATGGACCTTGATCCATTTTGAGTTGAATTTTGTACAGGGTAGTCAAAAATCTTTACACCAAGAACACTAATAACCCAATCAATAAATGGGCCAAGGAAATGAACAGACACTTTACAGAGGAAGATCTACAAGCAATCAACAGATTTATGAAAAATTGTTCAACATCACTTGTTATAAGAAAAATGCAAATCAAAACTACCTTAAGATTTCATCTTACCCCAATTAGAATGTCTTTTATTAAGAATACAGGCAACAACAGGTGTTGGCGAGGATGTGGGGAAAAGGGTACACTCATACATTGCTGGTGGGAGTGCAAGTTGGTGCAGCCACTCTGGAAAGCAGTGTGGAGATTCCTTAGAAAACTTGGAATGGATCCACCATTTGACCCAGCTATCCTACTCCTTGGCCTATACCCAAAGGACTTAAAATCAGATTACTACAGTGATGCAGCCACATCAATGTTCATAGCTGCCCAATTCACAATAGCTAGATTGTGGAACCAACCTAGATGTCCTTCAATAGATGAATGGATAAAGAAACTGTGGTATATATACACAATGGAATATTACTCAGTCATAAAGAAGAATAAAATTACAGCATTTGTAGGTAAATGGATGATGTTGGAGACTGTCATGCTAAGTAAGATTGGCCAATCCCCAAAATCCAAAGGCCGAATGGTCTCTCTGATAAGTGAATGAGGATGCATAATGTGGGGTGGAAGGGTGGCAAGAATGGAGGAAGGGTAGATAGCATAGAGGGAAGGGAGGGGCGGGGTCGGGGTCGGGGGGTAATAATAACAGGATGTATGACAGACATCATTGTCCTGTGTGCATGTATGAATGCACAGATGGCGTGACTCTACTTTGTGTACAACCAGAGAAACAATAGCTGTACTCCATTTGTGCTCAATGAATCAAAATTAAATAAATTTAAAAAATAAAATAAAATAAAATAAAATAAAATAAAAAATACAAAAAAAAGATTGAATAAAAGGAAAGGGGATAGACCTATGTCAGGGTAACATTTTTTATCTCTCACTGGAATTAAGTTTATCATAAATCCAAGATATATTGTGATATTTTAGGCCCTAGGGTATACACTAATAATTCAAAATATACCCAAAAAAGCCTTATAGAAATTTAAATGGTACTCTAAAAAATTTACTTAATGCAAAAAAAAGTAAAGAAGCAACAGGGGATATTGTAACTTATAGAAAACAGATAGCAAAAACGGCAGAAATAAATCCAACCACATCAGAAATGGCATTAAAGATTAATGAATTAGCTGGGTGTGGTGGTACACAGATGCAACACCAGCTACTTGGGAGGCAAGAGGATCACAAGTTTGAGATCAGCCTATGTCTTGAATAAGACCCTGTCTCGGAATAAAAATAAAAAATAAAAAGGACTGGGAATGTAGCTCAGTGCACAAGTCCCTGGTTTTACTGCTAGTATTAAAAAAAAAAACTTAATTGAAAATTCAAAGGGAAGAAATCATCAGACTGGATAAAAATAAGATCAAATTTGTAGAAATACGCTTTCCATAAAATACAGAATTTAGATTAAAAATACAAATAGATTTAAAGTAAAAAAAAAATGGAATAGCAGTCATAAGACAGCTAAAGTAGCTATGTTATCAAACAAAATAGTTTGGAACAGAAAATTGTTATTTGAGATACACATGGATTCTTTAAGATGAGTTCAATCCATTGGCAAGATATAACAATTATAAACATATATGAGACTAACCATGGAATCCCCAAATATACGAAGCAAGAGCTGAAGTCATTAAAGGAGAAATCAATAATCAACAGTAAAATTTGGAAACTTACACTACTTTCAATAAGGGATGGAACACCTAGGGAATAGACCAGCAAAAGAACTGGAAAATAGTATAAAACAACTAGACCTAACAGCCCAGAACTTTTCATTTCTATTTTATGTATTATTAGTGCATTATAGTTATACATAATATTGGGGTTCATTTTGACATAATCATACATGCATGGAATATAATTTGTTCCACTTCAGTCCCCAGTACTTTCCCTTTCCTTTCAGACCTCCCTCTCCCTATAATCCTTCCTTCTATTTATTTATAGTTTTTTAAAAATTAGTGTTATACACATGTAGGTGCAAACACACACACACACAGACACACACACACACACGGACAAGGTGAAAGGTGAAATTTAGTGTGGCACATTCATATATGTACATAGCATAATTTGGTCAATTTCATTCTGCAATTCCTCCCTTTCCACCTTCCCTCCTCCCTCTAGCCCAATCCCCTTTCTCATGTCACTGATCTCCCTACAATTTTCATGGGATTCCTCTAACCTCCTGTTCCTTCCTCTCCCCCTTATTTTGGTATAGCTTCTACATATTTCAGAAAGCATTTAACCCTTGACTTTCTGAGCCTGGCTTATTTTGCTTAGCATGATGTTCTCTAATTCCATCCATTTACCAGCAAATATCATCATTTTATTTTTCTTTATGGCCAAATACAACTCCACTGTGTACCACATTTTCTTGATCCATTCCTCTGATGACAGGCACCTGAGCTGTTCCATATCTTGGCTATTGTGAATTGTGCTAAGAGCAGCACTGTTCAAAAAAGGTGACATCTGTAAATGCCTACACACACACACACACACACACACACACACACACACACGAGCTCAAAACGTTGTTTATCCTTCACCTTAAGACAATACCAAAAAGAAGAGAGAACTAAACCTAAAGAAGCAAATAAGAATCAAAATGGAAATGAATAGAGGGCAAATTGATGAAATCTATGAAACCCAAAGTTGATCTTTGAAATATTTTTTTCATTCAGTATTACTGAGTTTGTAATCACTGACTCATGCCCAGACGACCCAGTGCTGAAGACTAGGCCGGAGGACAAGCGGGTTGATGGAGGGAATGGGGTGGGGTTAAATTTCAGGTCAAGTTATAGCCCTGGAAAACGTCCTCTCAGCATACAAAGCCTTCTGCCACTTCCCTTATGGACCTCTGCCCATCACAATTTAGAAAGAGGACCCATTACCCCACAAGGCAGCCGATTTTCCCGAACTCCTGGAACATTCTTTCTTTTTAAAAAAAGTAATAATAAATTTTATTTCAGATATTCGTAACGTATTTATATTTTTAAACATAGCGATATATTTTATTTATTTATTTATTTATCCCCCCCCCCCGAACATTCTTGAGGTGTAATCTATTATTTCTCTAGAACTTCCATCCAGTGGTCGGTCGCTCCCTGAGCTACCTTCAGCTAAGCCCACCTCCTTTCCCACCACACGCCCCGGCCTCCCCAGGCTGCCTCAGCCCAGTCCCTGCGGGAACGGACTGGGGCTGTCCTCTCCGGAGGCCCCCATCCTCCTCCGTTGGCTGGCAGGGCTCGCTGGCTCCCCGCCCCGCCGTGCATGCGGGCGCGGGGCGCAGATCGCGAAGAAGCACGGCTGACAGAGTCTCTGGGACACGACCTCCACCCTCGGCATCAGCTCGGGGACCGTCCTCAGGGAGCCGTCCCGACTCAGCAGGTGGGTTCCTTCTTCTCCGGTGCACTTGCAGAGCGCCCCTGATCTAGGTCCCACTCTGTGACAGTCGGGGTCCCGCCGCCCCCACTCACACTGGGAACCTGGGGAGGAGAGCGTTAGGGATCTTGGGAGCCCAACTCCAGAGGCTCAAGGGAGCCCGGCACGAAGAGAAGCAGAGGCCGGCAGGGAGGGCGAAGGATGGATGAATGAAGGAATGAGGGGGTGGCTCCCAGGTGTCTTCGTGAGAACCTGCACCTCCCCTGCGGAGTGAGCCCGACAGGCAGCTGAGAGACCGGAGCGCCGCAGGAGCGCAGGGTGGGGTAATGCGTGCGGGAAGGGGGCGGGGGCTGTGCTTAGAGGCGGGGCTGGGGCCAGCGGGCCGGACCGGCGACTGCAGCCCGCGGTGAGCACAAGCCACCGACGTCGTCCGGCCAGGTACCGTCGGGCGCGGAAGTTACCCGCGATCCCGAGTGCACGGCCCGCGGCGCTCAGTGCGCAACATGCCTTCCTACACGGTCACCGTGGCCACTGGCAGCCAGTGGTTCGCCGGGACAGACGACTACATATACCTCAGCCTCGTGGGCTCCGCCGGCTGCAGCGAGAAGCACCTGCTGGACAAGGCGTTCTACAACGACTTTGAGCGGGGCGCGGTGAGGACGCGCGGCGGGGACAGGAGGGCTCGGGCTGCCTCGGGGCTGCAGAGACCTGGGCGCGGGAAGAAGGGCGGGACTGAGGGCCAGTCGGGGCAAACAGGGCAGAACAGGGAGGACTGGGGCTGGATTGGGATGTAATGAACTGGACCAGGGACTAGGGGCTTCCAAGGGCGGTCAGGTATGACGTGGCTGGTGGCGCTTTCAGTATTCAGCAGTGGCGCGGCGAGGTCTAGGCTGGGAGCACCTGAGACCCTATCAGCGCGAGGTGGACTACAGTGGGTTAACGTCCTGGGTTTCCTGGCCTCACGAATCCGGTAGGGGACCTTGAGTCGCCTGTGTGCCCTCTGCAGGGTGCGGTCGCTTCTTCCGTGGGGGAAGGAACAATGTTTCCACTCCATTTCACCAAATGGAGCTCTGAGGCTGTAAGAGACCCCTTCTTGGGTCAAGTGCTGTAGGCCGTATTTCTTCTGCCCTTGCTTTGTAGGGCTGCTCGCTCGAGTTGCAAAGGGGATGAGAGAGGTCATTTATCCTGAGTCCTTTGCCTTGCTGTGAAGCCCAGACACCATCTCAGAAAGACGTGATCTGTGGGAAGACAGTGCAAGTCAGGGAGTTCAGCGGCCCTAGTCCAACCTCGGCTTGACTACTAGTTTGATCCTCTGTCCTCCCTGTGGACCTCACTTATTCCAGCTGTAAAATAGGTTGACTTCTGTCTGATCCATGAGTCACGGTCCCACCTGGTGGCTAGGAGTGGCACTAGCAAGTCTGGTTTACACTAGGAAAGCTTCAGTGATTAGGGCAGGCCCCAGAGTTTAAAGGAAAGGATAAAGCAAACACAGGTGAGGAGGGACCTTTGGGAAACCTGGGGGTATTTCCCACTTCTAGCAAAAGTACATCAGAGAACCCTTCCACCTAGGCAGGAGGATGAGGGAAAGGGCTTCCCTTCATTCCTCTTCAGTAGAGGTTCCCTGGGAATTTGAGGAGCAGATGCAGCCCACATTTATTGAACCTCTAGTCTGTAAGAAGCCTTGCACAGGTGACCTCATTTAGCAGCAAACTCCTGAGGCTGACTGGGGTGTGAATTTCACTCCATGGCTTTCTCTGGTGAGCACGGGCAGGTCACAGTTTTCAGTGCCTCATCTAGCACCTGGTACATAGGAATTGCTCAGCAAATAACTATCATAATAGTCCTAGACTTGCTGCAAATGCATAGGAAAAATCCATTTCCTTTCATTACCCCACAACCAAAAAGATTCAGACTTTATCAAGCTGCTTTCTCACCATTTCATTTATTAGGTCAACCCACATGAAGCTTGTCAGAATTGACTATTTGCAAGAAACACAGCTTGCAATTTTCATGTTTCACCTGAATTCGTCTTGGTAGATGTCATAGTGTTCCGGCCTGCAGAAACCTAAAGTAAGGAAATAACAGTCTGCTCTTTCGCTGGATTCCAAAAGTGGGCTGAATTCCTATCCTGCAGCCTCAGAAACTTGCTGTAACCTAACTTGTCTCTTAGATAAATTTAGCATACTTTTAACCTGGCTGAACAACTTCTATTGTTTGGTTCCCAATCAAGGAACTGATTGGGATGCAGTGGACTTAATGTGATATCCATTTAGATTGCTGGTACCCTCTGCCATCTCTGAAGCACCTTCATTTATCTCAGTTTTACCATGGATCCCCTCCAGTACCTAGGGCAGGAAAACAGAGACAGATTAGTTCCCCTTTATAAGTGGACTGCAGTGGACCCCATTCTCCAGACGCTGCAAGATTCTAGAAGCCCAAGGCCCTCAGTGTGCTCAAGCTCCGCAACATAGCTTATACACCCCATGTATGTTTCCTCCCAGGAGGGGACACAGTGACAGAGCCATCATGTAGCCCTTAGACAAAAAGTGAGTGTGCCCTTCTGTTCATTATTTCCGACTCTCTGTTTTGTCTCCCTACCCTGAGACATCATTCAAATGACATTGTGGTTGAACACCTCAGTGAAAATCCCAGAGGCAAATTTCAGGAGAGATTTGCATGTCGCATTTCCATTGGATTGAGAGCAGTCATCAAGAGGGGCAGCTGTACTATCAGGGAACCAGTTGGGTGTGAAAGGTCCTTTGAAAAAAAATCAGCTTTTGAGAAAGTTCCTGTTGATGCAAAGTTGCTTCATACTTTGTCTTGCATATCCCAGAACTGCTTCCTCATTCTCTAGGCAGTATATCTTTGAAAGATAAGCTGTCCCTCTTGGTTAAATGTAGAGGAGAAATCTTAGCAGAAGTACTTGCTAAGAAGATAAATCTATTCCATTTTACCTGGAAAAGTGCTGCCATGATTGTCATTAGCAACAGTAAGAATAACTATAATAAAAGTTGTTTCCACACAACCAATTCAACTATTTCCAGTTCTACCATTTACAGGTTGTAGCAGGTCAACCACTCCCTCCTCCCTCAATGCACAATTCAGTCCAGTAATGGACAAGACTGATTTTTTTCATTTTTTCAATAAATTGAGTTACAAATTCCTGATTTTTCTCATCAGGTGGACTTTCAGCTCAAGACTGGGATTGGAGTCCCTCCCAGGTGGAATTCTCCTATAAGCATCATATGTTCATTTGTTCCCTGCTGTCTGCTGGGCAAAGCTGGGGTGATATACTGAATGATCTTGTTCCCAGAGGCTAGCAGGACTCTAGGCAAATGTGAAAAGTTGATTTGTTTCTCAAACTCTGTGAAGTTAAAGTAATTTAAATCAAATGGGATGATCTTAACAGTTCTGAAGATGTCTGGGGAAATTTAGTTGGCCCAATTCATTCTACAGTAGTACCTTCAATAACATCAGAGGAGGGCAGGGAGTGTAGCTCAGTGGGAGAGTGCTTGCCTAGCATGCTCAAGGCACTGGGTTTAGTCCCCAGCACCAAGCACGTGCGCATACACACACACACACACAAGCTAAGGGCTACAGGATGAAGCTCAGTGTATGATCTTTTAATATATTCAGAAGTTTAAATTATTAATATATTCTTAAATTCAGTGAGCATTCTTATATTCTTGAAGAATAAACTCTAGAGTACCTCCTTCTCAGGAAGAATGTATTAATAGAGAAAAATATTTCTTTTGTATGATACTCTATCTCTCTACATATCCCAATACTCCCTCCCTGCCCCATTTCTTCCTTATATTCTGCCCCGTCTTCTTCTTCCTCTTTCTTCTTCTGCTACCTGTTTCCCCAATGGCCCATTTCCTTCCTCCATCCTACAACTCTCCCTTCTTTTCTGCTCCAGTATCTCCTTTCCTCCTTGTATTCAGCCTCCTCTAGCAGGTCCCTTTTCTGCTCTCTCAATCCCTAGCTCTCTGTCCACATTTTCCCTCCTTCTGCCCTAAGTCTCCCTACATATTGTCCCTTTCACACTCTTTAGGCCTTTGGTCTCCTCAGCTCTTTCTTCTGGTCTCCCTCTCTCTTTGTCCCAGTCTCTCCTTTGTTTTCTCCCGATATCCTTTCCTCTCTCTTCCAGAACCTCCCCCAACAAGCCTCTCATTAGTCCTTCTCGAAGATGTGTAGCCCTGGTGGGCCACATCCCTGCTGCAGCAGAGGGGTCCTCAGCAACAGCTGAGGTCTGAAGCAGACAAATGAATTAACGAATGACCTTCTTAAAATGCTGATAGATAGCTCAAATGGAAACTGATTAACACTTCACTGAAATACATCGTGCACCACTTAATGATGTTTTGGTCAACAGTGGACTACATATTTGAAAATGTTCCCATAAGAATATACTGAAGATGAAAAATTGCTGTTGCCTAACATTTTTCTATGTTTAGATATGTTTAGATGTATGAATAGTTACCGTTGTGTTACAAGTGCTTACAGTATTGAATGCAGTGCAGTTTTCTAATCTAGGAGCATGAGGCTGTGCCTTATTTCCTAGGCATGTAGTAAGCCGAAACATCTAGGTTTGTGTAAGTGTGCACTACGATTGCTGCACAATGACTAAATTACCTCATGATGCATTTCTCAGAACATTTCTCTGTCATTAAGCAAAGCATGACTGTATTCAAAAGCCTTCAAACCACATATCCAATACAGCGTTGAAAACAACTATGAAATCAGCCAATCGAACTTCCTGACCTGAGGCTGGTGAATTACAGGTTTCTCATGTTTTGCTCCAGCATCTCAACCACTGTATCATCTACCTCCATCTGCAGAAACTGTGTCTCAGTCTTCCTTCAGTGCAATTCCCTGCCTTAGGAATCTTTTTCTCCCAGATCCCTGTGTCTGAAATGCCCTGCCCACCCCTCTTCCCCACTGATCTCACTTGTGAATCTAACCAGCTCCAAAAAGCTGCCTCAAACACCATCTCTCTTAGGAAGGTTTTCTGTGTCCTCCCACCTCTGGCCTTCCTTCATACTGTGGAATGGATGATCCAGGGCTCAATGCTGAGTCTTTGGTTCCCTCTTCAGGCCTTCTCTTAAGACATGGCTGTCAGGAGCAGTGGGAGGAACTCATGCTAGACTGTCAGAGGTGTGGACTCTAATCATGGCCACAGGTGCTCAGTAGCATTGTAGTGGCCTCACTTCTCTGGGCATCCATGCCCATCTATAAAATGAAATGACATTCACTCAGTTATTCACATGTACAGCATTCATTGAATACCCTATGTGGGCAGATCAATGTTCACAGTGTCCACCATGCAGAATTCCATGTTGTCATAGCCCATAGACAACAAATAAAGCATCATGGCAGCATGGCCCTCATAGAGAAGGGAGGAAGTTCAGCACATCTGGTGGTTCCATATAACTTCCTAAGGCCTTATTTTGCTTATGTGACTTGGTATCTTCCTAGAGGGAGGATTTTCTCTGTTGTCTGTGACACTTCCAATAGATACCTCCTGGGGTGGTAGAGCCACCACCACGTGGCTTTGACCCCTAAGACTTCCTGAGCTGGTCCTGGTTGAGTCCCTAAGACTCTGCTCATCTCCTGTAATGTCTAAGGCCGGGCCAAAAAAGTCCCTGGACTGACAAGAGACAAGTCACAGTGTGGGCCTGACCTACTTTCCCTGAGGATGACCCAGTCAGATGGCAGACTGAGTCCTTGTAGGACTTTTTCAGTGATTTCATCTCAGGTGTAACTCCAGGGTTCTTTGCTAGGTGACCGAAGGCATAGGTGGGGCAGGAGTCCTGAAGGGTTCCATTCTGTTGGGACTGTACCCAAAATGTGTTGAAGACTCACCCTGCCATCCCCACCCTCAGAGAAGCTGCTCAGTCTCTTCTGTGTGTTACCACTCCCAGTTAGAAAGTTGTCTGTTTCATTCCAAGGTCCTGGATGTTTTCTTCCCATGATCGCACCCCTCCCCTCCAGATCCTCTTGATGCCTGTTACTTTAGAATGGATGTCCTCTCTACCCTTACCCACTCTTCCTAGCATCTACACACTGGGATATCCACCACCCCCTCCTGTCCCTGCAAGCTACAGGAAAGCCACTTCCCCTGCAGCAGCTGTCCTGGGACAGGGTCCAGGCCTCTTCGTGGCCTCCCTGCAGTCCTGACCACACTCTGACTTCCCTCTGCTCTGCTTGCACCACCATTTCCTAAAATGCCTCTGGTTCTCCTTTGTCCTCACAGCCCCTTCTGTACCCTTAAAGGAATTCCCTCCAGGTTCTGACGCAAGAGTTTGAGCACATGGGTTCAGCTTCCTCCAACATGTACCCTTGGCTGCTCTGCTGGGCTCATGTGAAGCCAGATGGACCATAGTGAAGGACCTGTGCTATGTTGTTGCTGCTCACAGGTAGTGCTATAACCTCCTGGATTCAGGGAGTGAAGACAGGGTGGTTCTGATGCATACAGCCAGTGGCCTGTGCCCTTGAAGAAAGGTAGCAGGCATCATGTCACTTCACATTCTCAACAGTCCTGTTCACAAGGTGTTATCTCCACATCAATGATGAAGAAGCAGTCTCAGAAAGTGAAGCAATTTGCCCAGGTCACATGGCCAGTCATTTTGGAACTGGATTGTGAAGGCAAACCTCTAAACACCAGGGCTTGCCTGTCCTCTAGTCATGTGTTCCTCACTGCCCTCCCCATTGGTAGGATGAGGAATCTACATCTTGGCCCACAGGAGGGCTGAGGCTTCTGCAGATTCTTGGGGTGTGTGGGTGCTGGCATGGATGGATTTATGATTTGCAGTCATCCACTTCTGGGCCACCCCATCCTCATTGTGTTCTTCTAGATGGCCCCAAGGCCCTGGAGATTGGACCTCTTGTTCCATTAGATCCTACCCTTACTTGCTGATGTGTTGGTGAAGATGTTTCCTTCTCTTCCATCACTAGACACCACCCTTCAAGAGATGCACCCTTTCTCTCTCCTTTTAACCTGGGTCATTCCTCCACACCCTTCATTTGATTTCTGTCCCCAGCTAGACATCATGGGGTCTTCTCACTTCTCCCAGTGAGTCACCACCCTGCAATAGGACAGGGCTCCTACCTGAGATTCTTCAGGCTCTTGAGTCAATGTTGTATCTATGTAGCCTTGCCAGAGCCCTCTGCTCTCCCATAGAATAGACTGTGGAGCAGAAGATGTCTTCCTTAGAGGTGACCAGGCAAGACCTGTTCCCTCCCTGCAGAAGGATATTCTGTGGGTCAGAGGATCATACATAAGTGGAAGGACCTGGGACTTGTGATTCCCAAACAGAAGCCTGTCCAAGACTTGTGATCCCAACACAGAGGCCTGGCTCATTCATCTATGAAACTGTTCCTAACTCTGGACCCTGGCCCAGACCACAGGACCTGAGGAGGAAGCTTCTGCTTTCTGACCAGTGTCTGGCTTTGGCCCCAGCCACCACATGCAAAACTGTTCATCATGTTCAGAGCTGAGTGGTTTGCTTCAATCACTCAACTTCCCTTCCTCTTAGAAAGTTCTTCAGGGGTTCTCCCGGCAGCTTGGAGAGAGGGGAATGGAAGTATAGAAATGAAGAAAATCACACATAGGATGAGCACTCCTATTGCCTGTGATTTCTTTACTATCACACCAAGAACTCTAGTTTCTACTGCTAAGGGGAAAAGTCAAGGAAATCTGGCTTAGAAATTACCTTTGAAAGTGTGAAATCTGGGGCTTCCCAAATCTACTGATCATTGGAACACAAATGCGATCTTGAACCCTCATCCTTCCTCCTTATCTGCTGACTGTTGCAGACACAAGCGATGCAGAAGCCATGGTCACTGCTGCTGTGCCCACCCAAGCCCTGGAGGAAGGAGCTAGGCATGCTCAGAGCATCCAGCATCTAGGTCCCAGGCTGTGGGTGTCAGTGCTGCTCACAGCCTGAGGCAGCACCTTCTAGTGGAAAGGTGGTCCCAATCTATCACCAGTGCCACAGTTGCTGGGGGAATACTAGGTCCAATTGTTCTTGGCATCACCATATGGCTATGAACTGCCACTGTTCCAGGAGGACTTGAATCTTTATGATCTCACTTGTCTCTGAGCCTTCCCATTTTTACCCATTTATTGACCTAATTGAAAACTAATAAAGATGAAGGGCTGTGGCAGGAAAGCCTGGAATAGAATTCCAGCTCTATTAATGGCTGAAGTGGATCTTATTGGGCCTCAGCATCCCCCTCTGTGCAACAAGTCCTTATATCTCCCTCCCTCCAAAAGTCATTGTGTCAGTCACAGACATTGTCAGCAAGCCTTCTGAGCACTGTAAAGAGTCACCCTGAGTGAGGGCCAGCTTTTCTTTTCTGGCCCACAGTAGCAGCTAAAGGGGACCCTTATGGAGTTTGGCCTGATAAGTGCCAGCCTATGCCTTGGCATATCCCTTTACTCCAGCTTGAGCCATGTGTAGACCAAAGAGAGTCCTTGGGCCACTAGAGTTCATCTACATGAAGGCAGAGCACAGAACTTGACCATCTCTGCCACTCCAGGTACAGATCAGAGATTTGTTCAAGGAGGCATTTTGGTACATGTCTTGACTAAATGAATTAAAGGGTTCACTTAAGGGGATCATTAAGAATCTTGGCTAAAGAGATGTGATCAACTAGGGAGCCTATCAACAAAAGAATGAACTGGAGAATGAAACTTTGTCTTTTGTGGTAATATGAATGAGCCTGGAGGACATCATGTTAAGTGAAATAGGCCAAGCACCAAAAGACAAACTGTATTCTCAGTCTCTCTCCATGTGCCACTCATGTGGGAGCGAAAGTTGTTGATAGCATAGATGGAGAGAGAAAAAACAGTGGTCAATACCATGCGGGGAATGGTAGTGGGGATAGAGAGAAGTTGAATAATGGATACCAAAAAGCAAATACGAGTTCTAATTTTCTATAGTGCAGCATAGTGGCCATAGTTAATAATGATAATGATAATAATTTATTGCCTATTTCAGAATACCTAGAATGAATTTTTAATGTTTCTATGAAAGAGAAATATTTGAGGTGATGGAAATACTCACTACCATAGTATGATGATTATAAATTGTTTACATGCATCAAAGTATCTCCCATACTCCATAAGTATATACAATTATGTCAATTTCAACTTTTTAAAAACAAAAATCTTGACTAAATAAACTACGAGGGAACCAAACTTACCTCTTCCCATTTTTGGCTGGGTCTGAGAATTAAACTGTCATGAGAAAAATTGAAAGGAGAAAAATACACAAATTTATTTAATTGAAGATATCCATGACACTGTAGCCCTCAAAATAAATAAAGATCCCACCAAAAGCAAAGTCAATCACTTATATACTGAATTATAAAAAGAACAGTAAGTTGTAAAATGTAATAAGGGGTTTGGTTAAGGGCAGTTAACTGAAAAAAGTAGGAAGATAGTTATACCAGAGAAGGGAGCTTTAAACTTGTTGATGGTAGATATGAAATCACGTGTGCACAAATACACAGGCAAGGCTTTAATTGGGACTTTAGCTGAAGGGAGACAGCACTGGTTGAGAGATAAGGCTGCTTCACAAACAAAAGGGGGGGTGCCAGCTTTTATTCATTTGCTGGGTTGGGGTGGGTCTGGTAATTTTCCACTGGAGGAGGGAACAGTTCCAAAAGATGTCTCTTCTTGCCTTGACTCAGATCACCAGGCAGTCATGGTAAACTTGTCCCAGCAACTACAGAGTTACTCTTGCAGCTTATGTCATCATCTTGTGGACGCAAACTGATCTTGTGGCTGGATGGGGGCCTTAAGATAGGGCTGAAGGACTTCAGGGGGAAAACGCAGAGACCAGCTCCAATGGGTGATCAACACTGCTTGTAGAGCCAAAAGGATCTGATCCAAAAGTTAAGGTGGTAAAGGGGACAGACAATATGAAGACAGAGATGCCAAGCCTTTTCATTCCATTCCAGTCACCCATCGGACATCCATCTGCAGGCCAAAGTAAAGGGTCTTTGTTTTCAATAATAGCAGGCGTTTGGTCACCGAAAAGTAACCTAGGCAACCATTGTCATCACAGCTCACACATTAGAGGTGTTATCTACAGCAAAGCAAATGGGAAACTGATCATGTATTGCCCAGCTGTGTGACCTACAAAATGAGTGATTTCTAAGTTGACTATGAACTAGTGAAGCTGGAGGGTTTATTTAGGTTTTGCCCTGGTAACGATTTCATCTTGTGCAAGCATTCTGTTTCTGTGGTTTTATCAGGGCCTTGGAACAGGTCTATTGAAAAGAGCACAAGGGTAGAGAAGCCTAAAAAGGGTAATAGTTCACTGCATTGACCCAGCCTTGGTCCCACAATTATAGTCCCTGTCTCAATAAGGGTTAGGTTAACAAGGCCTATTTTTACAGATTCCCTGCAGTTTCAACTTCTTATTCTTGATTAAAAGAATTCTACTTTCCTGTTAGTATAGGAAGAATGTCTTTCACCTGAGACTTTCTTTTTTTATTATTGTTATTATTAGTTCTTTTTAGTTATATATGACAGTAGAATCTATTTTGATATATTTATCCAAACATGGAATATATCTTATTCTAATTAGGATCCCAGTCTTGTGGATGTACATGATGTTGAGAAACACTGTGGTGTATTCATAGGTATACATAGGAGTTATGTCAGATTCATTCCACTGTCTTTCCTGTTTCTATCCCCCTTCCTTCCCTTTAGTCATCTTTGTCTAATCCACTGACCTTCTATACTCCACTCCCGCCTTGTTATGGGTTAGCATCCACATCTCAGAAAGAACATTTAACCTTTGGGTATTTTGGTGATTGGCTTATTTTACTTAGCATGATAGTCTCCAGATCCATCCATTTGCTGACAAATGTCCTAAAGTCATTCTTCTTTATTGTTGAGTAATATTTAATTGTGTACATATACACCATAATTTCTTTATCCATTCATCTGTTTATGGGCATCTAGGTTGGTTCCAGATCTTAACTATTGTGAACTGTGCTGCTAAAAACATCGATGTGGCTGTATCACTGTAGTATGCTGGTTTTAAATCCTTTGGACATATACTAAGGAGTGGGATAACTGGGTCAAATGGTGGTTCCATTCCCAGTTATTTGAGGAATCTCCATACTGCTTTCCAGAGTGGTTGCATTGATCTGAAGTCCCAGAAACAATGTATAAGTGTACCCTTTTCCTCACATCCTTGCCAACATATATTGTTTTATGTATTCTTGATAACAGCCATTCTGGTTGGAGTGAGGTAGAATCTCAGTGTAGTTTTAATCTACAAATGTTAACCATTTTTTCATATATTTGTTGACTGCTCTTTCTTCTTTTAAGATGTGCCTGTTTAGTTCCTTTGCCCATTTATTGATTTTGTGTATGTTAAGCTTTTCGAATTCTTTGTATATCCTGGATATTAATGCCTTATCTGAGGTGTGGGTAGCAAAGATTTTTTTCCCATTCTCTAGGCTCTCTCTTGATTATTTCTTTTGCTGTGAAGAAGCGTTTTAGTTTGACATCATCCCATTTATTGATTATTGATTTTACTTCTTTTGCTTTACAAAGAACTAACACCAATCCTCCTCAAATTAGGAAATAGCAAATAGTTATAAAACTAATTTTATAAGCTAGAATTACCCTGACACCAAAACCAGACAGACACATCAAGGAAAGAAAACTTCAGACCAATATCCCTGATGAACATAGATGCAAAAATTCTTAATAAAATTCTGGCAAATTGCATACAAAAAATGCATATTAAAAAGATAGGACACCATGTTCAAGCGGGCTCATTCCAGGGATGCAAGGCTGTTTCAACATTTGGAAATCAATAAATGTAATTCACCACATCAATAGACTTAAAGAAGAGAATCACATGGTTATCTTAAGAGATGCATAAAGAGCATCGGGCAAAATTCAGCCTTCATTCATGTTCAAAACACTGGAAAAGCTAGGGATAGTAGGAACATACCTCAACATTGTAAAAGCTATGTGTATCCTAAACTCAGGACCAACATCATTCTAAATGGGGAAAAATCGAAAGCATTACCTCTAAAATCTGGAACAAGACAGGGCTGCCCTATTTCATCACTTCTATTCAACATAATCCTTGAAACCCCAGCCAGACTAAATAGATAAAAGAAATAAATTAAAGGGATACTAATAGAAAGAGAAGTGTTCAAACTATCCCTATTTATTGACAAACTTGCTTCTATATTTAGAAGACCAAACAAAACAAAACAAAACAAAAAAATCTCCACCAAAAAGCTTCTAAAACTCATAAAGGAATTTAGCAAAGTAGCAGGGTATAAAATTAACACCCACAAATCAACTGTGTTTCTATACATTAGTGATGAATCTGCTGAAAGAGAAATTAAGAGAAATTTGCACAGAGACAAACCCACATAAATACAGTCATCCCATATTACTCCATTAACAAATAGCCTAAAAAATTACTTGGGAACCAATGTAACAAAAGAGGTCTACACTGAAAACTACAGAACACTAAAGAAAGAAATTGAAGACCCTAGAAGATGGGGAGATCTTCCTTGTTCTTGAATAGGCAGAATTAATATTGTCAAAATGTCCACACTACCAAAAGCACTATACAGATTTAATGCAATTACCATTAAAATTCCAATGATGTTCTTCATAGAAATAGAAAAAACAGTCATGAAATTCATTTGGAAAAAATAAGAGGACCAGAATAGCCAAAGTAATCCTTAGAAAGAAAAGTGAAGCAGGAGGCATCACAATACCAGACTTTTAGTAATACTACAGAGCTAACGTTGGCACCAAAACATGCATGAAGACCAGTGGAATAGAATAGGAGGCACAGAGTCAAACCCACATAAATACAGGTATCTCATACTAGACAAAGGTGCCAAAAACACACATTGGAGAAAGATAGCCTCTTCAACAAATAGTGCTGGGCAAACTTGAAATCCATATGTAACAGAATGAAATTTAACCCCTATTCTCATCATGGTCAAAACTCAGCTTAATGTGTATTAAAGACCCATGGATTAGACCAGAAACCCTGCACCTACCACAGGAAAATGTAGGCCTAATACTCCAACTTGTGGACTTAGGAACCAACTTCCTCACCAAGACTTCTAAAGTGCAAGAAGTAAAATCACCTGAGACTTTCATCTTCTGCTTTTACAAAACAAACTGCAAGTCAGATTCATTTTCCTGTACATGCCATTTTTTAAGCACCTTTAGCCCAAAATATTCAATATGCCAAAACAACATGTTTGGGGTGGCATGTTCTTAACTTCTTCAGATCTCAGGTTTAAATGGGCTAATTCTCTTCTTCTGCTTAGGTTGATTCTTATGATGTGACAGTGGATGAAGAACTGGGGGAGATCCATCTTGTCAGAATAGAGAAGCGCAAGTACTGGATCCATGATGACTGGTACCTGAAGTACATCACCCTGAAGACACCCCACGGGGATTACATCGAGTTCCCCTGCTACCGCTGGATCACTGGTGAGGGTGAAATCATCCTGAGAGATGGACGAGGTGAGCAGCTCTGGCTCCTGCCATCCCTGGGCTTTCAGGGGCCTGAAAGGTCTTCCTCTCCTCAAAGAACTGTGTTCCTGGGAGAAAAGACTGTGCTGTACTGGGTGGAGCGCCTGCTCTGTGCCCTGATATAACCTCAGGAGGTATGATCTTTCTTGGGTACTAATAAGCCCCCGGTTGGATTGAGTGGCCCCAGGACACATGGCCAGCTGTGACCTCCCTTTGCACTACGACCCTATGGGGGGTGAGACCCTCGTAAAAAGTAGCCGTGGGACTTACCTCTGGGCAGCTCTCCAGCTGTCAATGTTGGTGAGATCACAGTAGGACTTGGGGGCTCAGTACTCTGAGCAGGCCTAAGGAGGTAAGGGCTGGAAAGGGGCACCCAGAATACCAGCTGTGAGAGGCCATGGGGTTCAGTGTCAGCTATGAGAGGCCATGGGGTTCAGTGTCAGCTATGAGAGGCCATGGGGTTCAGTGTCAGCTATGAGAGGCCATGGGGTTCATAGTCTCACTTTTTGCTCCCAAAGGAAAGAACCGAAAATCTGCGCTCCTTTGAAGCATGACT
The DNA here is from genome assembly GCA_020662805.1 of Glaucomys volans. Taxonomy (NCBI): domain Eukaryota; kingdom Metazoa; phylum Chordata; class Mammalia; order Rodentia; family Sciuridae; genus Glaucomys; species Glaucomys volans. Next base: position 132,883 of record JAJEJO010003784.1, on the reverse strand, counting down.
TCCAGATGTACACACCCCAATCTAGCACTAAGATCCTTCTTTATTAGGGACATACAACTGGACTAATACAAAGAATCAGAGAGAGAAGAGAGGTCAGAGGTCAGCAAGGTCACTCTGTCCCTGGATGACTATCCCTGGAAAGCTAGCCTCTTAATGTGCATGAGTAAAATCCAGGTCTTGACAAGTGTCTACCTCACTTCCAGTCAAAGTGCTTTGATTTGTTAAATCATGGCAGTGTAAAAGCTGAAATGATAGACCTGCAAATGCCAGACAGGACTGTAATAATAGGGAAGAGTACAGTTGCCCCTATTTGTGATCACATGTAACACTTGTCATTGATGAAGCATTCCCTGTCACTGGTTCATTTTTTTCTTTGCACAAGTTTGGTGTGGTAGGTGAGACAGTGAGAATTGTTACCCACCTTTTTGATAAGAAAGTGGAGGCAAAGAAGAAAATGTTCTCCACTTGATGCATTTCTCCCATCAGACTACATCTTGTTGTTCCTGATAGGGAATTTGACTTACCAAGAAAATGTCTTGGATGTTTGGGGATAGCAGGGAAACAGGTCACAAAATTGATTTTTCTGTGGCCTGAATGTGGAAAGTTGTAGACATGGTGCTTCTCTTTGGTTATGAAGTCTATTGTCCCACTGATTCTGTACCTCTTCCCAAGAAAAACAAATCATTATTGTCAGATTAAGATGATTCAAGGAGGGTTTAAGAAAGGGACTTTAGAAAGATGTGGGACAGTGTGCAGAGGGGCCACATCTGTGTGAGGGGCCATCAGCATAACAATCCTAAGAGGGTGGGGGAGGGAATAAAGGCAGAATAATGCAGAAGAGGGGTGTCCTGGAGACAACTCCCATGGAGGAGCTGTGGCCCACAGTGGAGAGGCAGACACCCCAGGAGACACTGCAGAGGAAAGCTGGGGAGGACATGACCATTCTTCATTCCCCCCAAATCCTCCACTCTGCTCAGGGTCTCAGTGGTTGAGCGCAATGGGAAGCCCATTGATTCAATCTATTTCCCTCACCTTCAAGAACAGGACAGGGTAGAGGGTGGGTCTGGAGTGGCAAAGAGCAGCTGTCTTTGGAGTTCTACTCCATTCCTAGGAAACCAACCATCTTAGTGGCTTTAAACAACCAATAAATTTTGCTCCTTATCTTGTGAGTCTGGCATTTGGGAAAGACTTCATGGAGCAGTTCCTTTGTATCCTCTGTGGCATCAGCTGATGGTGCACGAGCTGGAATATTTGCTTCTCAGATGGTTCTTTTCTTACATTGTCTAGCACTTGAGGGCTCCATGGCCTCTGTCTGACATGGCATGACATTTTTCAAAGCTTCTCATGGCCTCAGAATAGCTATACTTCTTACCTACTAGCTTCTGAGAGCAAGTATTACAAGGGACAGGAAGTAAAAGCTGTCAATCTCTTCAGACCCAGCCCTGGAAACTGGCATAGTGTAACGCCACCTTATTCTGTTGATCTGAGTAGTCTAGTCACGAAAACCACCCATACTCAAAGGGAAGAGTTGTCAACACCCAATGGAAAGAATGTCAAAGAATGAGTGGATATTATTAATCCACCACATGGTACAATAACCAAACCTTTGAATAATCTGAGAAGAATGGGGCACAATCCACAAGCACTTCCGTCACTTGCCACATCATAGCCTTAAATCTAACATTTCACCTCTGCAACCACAAAGGTCAGAGGACTGTCTCGGTGATCTCCAGCATCCAGAGCATCTGTGTGAGTGTCCGCTTCCTTCAGGCACTCATGTCAGACCTTGGGTGCTGCCCTGAACCCTGCTGCGGTCATCCAGGCTGTGTCATACTGCCATTTCCCCAGAAGTCCCAGCAGTCATCAGATGGAGTTTCCAAGTCTCTCAGGGCCTGGAGAAACAGCCATTATCTTTGTGACACTTGTCATGTTGCAGTTACAAATGTTCTGAGTTATTCATACTATGAAGTTGAAGAAGGACAATTCTTCAGAGCTGAGGTGCCCAGGAGATGGGCTGGTTCTTTGAGGTAGATTAGCAAAGAGGAATGTTGAGTGCCCACAGCAGTGCTTCCGACAGCGAGTGGCAGTGGTCATTGTCACAATTTATACTCATCTCGCCTTCAGTGGTCTTGCCTCTCCCATACTGACTGCCTCTATGTTCCCAGGGAAAATTCTGGGGTGTCCCCATCATCTTCCTCTCTGGGCCCTGGTTTCAGGGTCCAGAGTGGAGCTTCCTCAGCTTGAAGGTGAGGAACTGTTGGGTACAGGTTTGCAATGAAGTAAGGATAGAGACTGCGAGTAGGCATTTTGGAAACTTCTTTTTTTTTTTTTTTTGGTACAGTGGATTGGACCCAGTGGCAATTTACCACTAAGCCACATCCCCAGCCCTTTCTATTTTTCATTTTGAGATAGGGTCTCCCTAAGTTACTCAGGGCCTTGCTAAGTTGCAGAGGCTGGTTTTGAACTTAAGAGTCTCCTGCCTTAGCCTCCTAAACTGCTGGGATTATAGGCAGACAACACTGTGCCCGGCTATGTTTTGGAAACTTATAGCAACTTGACATAATAGTTTTATAACAGTGACATCTAATAATGAAAAAAAAACAGAGCTTGAATTTTGAATGTCTTTGGTTCATTTAAAAAATTTTATTGTATATATAAAAAATAAGAAGTATACATATTGATGGAATAGCATGTAATGTTTGAAACATGTATACATGTGTAATGTATATCATTTAAGAACATTGTGTCATCATGTAAACATTGTGTAATGTTTAAATCAGATTGAACATATTTATCTCCTCAAATATTTGTCATTTTTTTGTGATGAGGATTTTCAAAATTGCTTCATCTGGGTTTTTGAAATGTACAGTGCGTACTTGTCCTCTATTGTCACCGTACTGTGTGATAGCACTCCAGAGTTTCTTCCTATTATCTAACTGTACCATAATGCCCATTGACCAATCTTTCCTCATTTCTCCCCCACCTGCGGTTTGTTTTTTAATTTCATTTTTGTAGTAATTAGTTTTTGTGTATTTTACAAAAATATCAATGTTTGGTAGAATGGAAGTTTTTAAAACCTGATCTTTCACCACAGAGTATATTATATTATGTTACGTTAATTATATAATATAGATGATAATGTCATTTTCAAGAAATCTGGGATCCTCATACTTGGGGCTCTATTAACTCTGTTTTTACCTTAAATAACAGTATAAAATGCAATCATGATATGATCTCATCTGTTCTCATAGACCTGAGAAGTGAACTGCCCTCAGTCAACTGCCAAACTCCTGAAATTAGAAATGACAGCAGGACAGACTAAGAGACGAGCCACCTTTAATGCTTAGGCTTAGAGGCAGAAAGGAAAACCTCAGGCCCATTTTGGTTCTTAGCATGGTGAAATAGTCATAATTCCCGTTTATTGGGCATTTACCAGGGGCCAACACTGTAGAGTGCTTTAGTGTGTTCTCTCATAAATCCCCACCTGCACCCTGGGAAGTGAGCATCATTGTCTTCATTTTACATGTGAGGAAGCCAAGGCAACTTGTTCTGGGTCACATGGCTTTAAGTGACAGAACTAAGTCCAAGTCCAGGTGCGTTTCCTTAAACGCCCAAAGCCTAAGAGACAATATTGTTTTAGAAGGAAGCTTCCTCTGCAGTTTCCTGTGTTTAGGCAACACAGGGAGTGAACAGTGCCCACATCTGTATGTTGGGTCTGAAGTCATACATTTCTTCATGAAGCAATTAAATGGACTTAAAAACTTTGGGTCCTGCTGTTCTCTAGGGCAATAATCCATCCCTACATCACCTGTCATTTTGGTTCAACATAAGAATTGCAAGGCTATTTTGTGTTTTAAAAATATTCACCAAAGACCCTACAATGTCTTCCCTGAAATGAGCAAGTAACTCTGCACCAGGAGCCCAAGGATTCCTGCAGAGGCAATGTGCTGAGGGGCCCAGTGGAAGGTGAGAGTCTCCAGGTGCAAATACATAGCAAGCCAGAAATGGAATATACTGCACCAGCCACAGAGAGGCAGAGAATCATTGCTCCTGCCCTATAAAGACCAATGAGAACCAAGCCTGATTCATGCTTTCAAATCTGATTCTATAGTCATCCAAAGTTTTGCTGAGTGTTTGGGCAGGAGGATGAGGAAATGGACTTACCTTTTGTGAAGGGAATGACTAAGAGCATGAGATTTGAGTCTTCTGTTGCAAATTCATTAAGTGTGTGAAATTAGGCAGAGCTCGAGGGCAAAGCTCTTCAACCTCCCCAAGGCTCCATTTCTTAACAATAAAATGAGGTTGTGTTCTGAGGCATAAATGAGATGGCACATGTAAAACATGCAGTTGGGATGGAGTCTGAAGAAAACATGAACACTGAGCATTGTTATCCTTCTTTCTTCTGCTCCTTTCCTATGTATTCTTCCTTCACAGCAAAGCTGGCCAAAGATGACCAAATTCACATTCTCAAACAGCACAGACGTCAAGAATTGGAAACTCGGCAGAAACAGTACCGGTGAGTTATGGCATTAGATCAGGTTGGCCATGCACCATGGTTCCTTCCCTCTGACCTGCATGGTATTATCTAGGTGAACTGTGACCACAGTTTATCACCCCACACTACAGGCAAGTCACAAATGCACCAGCTTCCTTTGGTGGCTCCACAATCACCAAGCTTCACATTACCTACCATTTTAGGCAGAAATGCTGAAGAGGAAGAAGCTTGTGGAGAAAACATGAGACCAACCATGTTGCCTGTGGGAAGAAGACGGTGGCACAAGCTCTAGTTTAATTGAAGTTCTCCCACCAGTTGGGGTAGAGGTTGCCCCCAGCTTTTGTGTCTTTTAATGATACTTAATTTGTGTAAGTGGTACATGATCCACAACAAAACTGACAAACCCTAGCTCACTGACCAAGAAAAAAGAGAGGACTCAAATTATTAAGATTAGAAATGAGAGGAAAAATCAATAAAAATCACAGAAATTAGAATTAATAAAAAGAGAATGCTGCCAGGCAAGGTGGTACATGCCTGTAATTCTAGCTACTTAAAAATAAAAAAACAAATAAGGATGAAGGGGATGCTCTTAATGGTAGAGCAACCTGGAGTTTAATCCCTAGTTCTGCAAGAAAAAAGAGAAATAAAGAGAATAGCATGAATATCTATATGCCAACAGATTAGTCAACTTTGTTGAAATGAACAAATCCTAGAAAACTACAAACTACCAAACTGACTTAGAAATAATCTGAGTAAATCACTCTTCAGCAAAGTGATTAAATTAATAATTTTACAACTTCCTACAAATAACAACACAGATTCAGATGACTTCACTGGTTGAATTCTCACACATTGAAGGAATTAATACCAAACTTGAGTAAACTCATCAGTTTACTCTCGTATGACACAGGTATCGTAACAAAACCAGACAGCGACCACATAAGAAAAGATCACCAATACACTAAAATTCACACTCCCTTACGAATATAGGTGCAGATATTTTCAACAAAATACCACCAAACCAAATTCATCTGTATGAAAAAGGAATTATACAATATGAATAGATGGGCCTTTGTCCAGGTGTACAAGTTTGGCTTAACACCCCAAAATCAATTATTCTAATAATACATTGTATCAATAAAGAAAAACAAAACAACAACAAAAACCCAGCAACAAAAACCCACAACCCCATTTATAAACAAAAAGCTTTTAAAAAATTCAACACCTTTTTATGATAAAAATACTAAATAGTAATTAAAAACAACTTCTTCAACATGGTAAAAGGCATCTACATAATACTTATAGTTAACATCATTGTTATTGGGTAAGACAATGTTTTCACCCTAAGGTCCAGGAACAAGCGGTCCATGTTTGCCGCTTCTGTTCAACCTTGCACTAGAGGGTTGGTCTATTCAGGTCAATGAGGGAAGAAAAATAAGAAATAAAGACACCTATACTGGAGTACAATAAGCAAAATGATCACCATTCATAGATGAAACAATTGTTTATATACAAAACCCTAAAAAAATCGCCAAAAAAAGAAAGAAAAAACTATTAGAATTAATTGACACTGCAGAATTAAAAACTACAAAAATCAATTATTTTTCTGTATGCTATCAACCAACAATCTGGAAATAAAATAAAGATTTCTGCTTATAATAATATCAAAAGGAGAAACTATTTATGAATAAATTTAACAAAAGTAGTCCGAAACCTATACAATGAAACTCTAAAACGATGCTGAAAATAACTGAAAAAGACCACAATAAGTTGAAATATATCTCATGTTCGTCAGAGAACTTAATTTAGTTAAAATGGTCCTACTACCCCAAATATAGATCTAGTGCAATTTCTATCAAAATGCCAGATATAATTCATATGGAAATGCAAAAGATCAAAATACCCTAACAATTAAAAAGAAAAAAGAAAACAAAGTTTTAGGACTTATACTTCCTAATATCAAAATTAGCTACACAGCCATGGTATTCAAGAAAATGTGATATCGGCCTGGTTGGTGGCACATGCTTGTAATCCCAGCTGCTTGGAGGCTGAGAGAGGAACATTACAACTGTACGGGCAACTTAGCAATACTCTCTCAAAATTTAAAAATACAAACAAAGACTGGGGGTGTAGTTCAAATAGTAGAATGCTCCTGAGTTCAATCGCTAGTACTGGAAAAGAAAAGAAAAAATAAAGAAGAAAAGAAACAGAAGAAGAGAAAAAGAAAAAAAGAAAAGAAAAAATGTGATGTAGACATAGGATAGATATATTGTTCCATGGAATAGAATTGAAAGTTCAAGGAAATAGAATTTAAAATTCCAAAATAATCCCTTACATATGTGGCCAGTTGATTTTTTTAGCAAAAGCAGCAAGCAATTCAGTAGAAAAGAATAGCCTTTTCAACAAATGGTGCTGGGAAAACTTGACAGCCAATATGCAAAACAACTAAAATAAAATAGAAAGAAAGATGTTAGACGCTTACCTAACACCACATACACATATGCATATACATAAATCAGTAAATCAACTCAAACTGCACAAATTACCAACTGTAAGAGCCAAAACTATAAACTCTTTGAAGAAACCCTTTGTGAATTTTAATTTGACAAAGGATTCTTAGAAATAACATTCAAAGCATAAGCAATGAAAGAAAACAAGATAAATTGATAGTCACATTTTAAAACATTTATTTTTCAAAGGACACTTAAGAAAGTAGAAAGACAAGTCACAGGATGAGAATATTTGCAAATAATGTGTCTGATGAAAGACTTAAACAAAGATGAGTGGCCCAGTTAAAAAGTAGGCAAGGATCTGAATACATGTTTCTCCAAGGGAAATATACAAATGGACTATGAGCACATGAGAAAGGTGGTTGACAGGTTAGTCATCTGGGAAATGCAAATCAGAACCACACTGAGAAAAATACTTGATACCCACTAGGACAGGGAAAATAGAAATGTCAGATACCAAGGGTTGATAAGGATGTGGAAAAATCAGAACCCTCACACATTGCTTGTGGGAATGTAAGTGGCATAGCCGCTTTAGAAAACAATCTGAGAGTTCCTCAAACTGTTTAACAGAGAGTCACCGTATGACCCAGCAATTCCACTGCCAGGCGTGTACTCAGGGAGTCTCACCATCATGTATATCCACAAGAATGGGGTCCTAATAAGATATATTATTCCATCCTTATATACTTATATCAAAATGGATTCTACAGTCATGTGTAACTAAAAAGAACCAATAAAAAAATAAACATCATGAAAATAGGGAAAAAAAGAAATGAAAGCTTATGTCCACACAAAACCTTGTATATGAATGCTTATTACAGTACTATCCATAATAGCCAAAAGGGGTACACAACCCAAATGCCCATTAACTGACGTCGATATCACTTGATCATAAGGAAGAATAAATGCCAACAGATGATATAACATGGTTTACATTACAACAATATAAACCTTGAAAACATTTTGCTAAGTGAAAGAAACTAGTCACAGAATGTCATCTGTTATGTTATTCCTTTTATATGTAATATCCAGAACCAGGAAATATTTAAAGACAGAAAGTAGACCAGTGATTGTTTTGTCAGTTAGCTTTCCATCACTGGGACCAAATACCTGAGATAATCAACCTAAGAAAGGTTTGCTTTGACTCACTCTTTTGGAAGTTTCAGACCATACTTAGGAGACCCCACTGTTTCTGGTCGTGTGGCAAAATGGCACATCATGGAACAGAGAGAATGGTGGAGCAAAAGTTCCCACCTCAGAGCAGCGGGGAAGCAAAATATGCCCTTCAAAGGCACACACCCAATGACCAGACTTCCTCCCACTAGATCCCACTTCTTAAAATTCCTACCAACTCCCAATAGTGCCACAGGCTGGGGACCAAGACTTTGGGGAACACTTACCTAAAATATAGCAAGCAGTAGCCTCGGTGGGGGGTAGGGATGGTGATTAGAGAGATAACTAAAGTATACAGGGTTCTTTACTGGAGTGAGGAAAATGTTCTATAATTGGCTTTTGTGATGGTTGTACATATCTGTAAATATTCTAAAAAGCCCTGAATTGTACACTTGAAATCGGTGAATTTTATGGTATTGAAATTATATTTCAATAAAGCTGGAAAAATTAAATATTAACTGAAAATAGATCATAGACCTAAATGAACAAGCTAAAACTTTAAAACTCTTAGAAAACAGAGAAGTAAGTCTTTCTACTCGTGGGTTCAGCGAAACCTCTTAAATATGACACCAAGAGCAGAGGCAGGAAAAAAAAAATAGCCCAGTTGAACTTTGTCAAAATTTAAAACTTCTGTTTCAAAGAAACATCAAGAAAGTGAAAAGACACAGAATGGAAAAATATCTGGAAAACACATATTTAACAAAGAATTTGAATTCAGAATATATCAAGAACTCTGACAACACAATTTTTAAAAAATACAAATAGTTCAATTTAAAAATTAGCAAAGAATTTAAATAGACACTTTGCATGAAATCTGTGAATTTCATGAAATTTGTGAATTTACATAAAAACATGCTCAACATTCTCAGTTATCAGGAAAATGCAAATCAAACCTACAAGATAACAGATCATGCCCTCTAGGATGGCTAAAATCAAAAAGAAAAAATAACCAGTGCAGACAAAGATGTGGGGAAACTGGAGCCCTGAAACACCACTGGTAGAATGTAAAGCAATGTAGCCACTTTCGGAAACAGTTCAGCAGTTCCTCAGTATCTTAAGCTGGGATTTTGTCTGGCAGTTCTACTCCTAGATATCTACCAAGAATAATGAGATCAGGGGTTGGGGTGTTGCTCAGTGGTAGAGCACTTAACCTAGGTTGTACAAGGTCTGGGTTCCATCCGCAGGTCAGAAGTGGAAACAACTTAAATCCCGTTAACTGATAGTATATACATAGGATGTGAGTTAGCATTAAAAAGGAATGAACCAAGGATATCTGCTAAGTATGAATGAAGCTCAAAAATCAATACACTAAATAAAAGGGTTTCTCACAAGAAGCACATACTGTGATTGCATTTTTTTTTTTTTTTTTTTTTTTGGTGGCGGGGTTTTCTGGGGATTGAACCCTGAAGTTATATCCCCTGAGTTATATCCCCTGCCATTTTTATTTCTTATTTTGAAGTAGGGTTTTGCTAAATTGTCTAAGGTGAACTGGAACTTGCTGTCCCCTGCCTTAGCCTCCCCAGCTGGTGGGATTACGGTGTTCAGCATTGGATTTATGTTATCTTTATGAAATTCCCAGAATAAGCAATCCAATAGCAACAGATTAGTCATTAGTGATTGCCTAAAGCTGAGAGTTGGGGATGGGGAATGGGAGTTACTATTAATGGTGACAAGGCTTCTTTCTGGGGTGAGAATATTTCAAAATTAGATTATGATGATGATTGCATGCTCTATAAATATATTTAAAAACCCATCTAATTGTATACATTTAAGGGGTGAATTAAATGAAAACATTTAAGGTGTTTTCACCTTTTCTTACTCATTTTTTGGGGGGTGGAGTTGGGATTATACTGTATAGATGACATTGCATCATATTTACCTTACCAGTATAGCAGGATCATTTCCCCCCTTATTTTTTCAACCTCATTATTAAAATTCTTCTAATGTTCACGTAATATTCCATTGCATGAATACAGCATAATATACTTAAAAACCAGCCTGGCTGGTGTTCCGGTTTCAACAAATGCTTGAAATCTCTGAGTTCTCTTTCTCTCTCTCTCTCTCTCAACTTTTCTGATTTGTAAAAGCATCTCTCATCTCCTAGGGTCCTCCTCCTTCATCCTTTGCTTGGGGACCCACTCCACTGAGATTGTGATTGTCCCAGCCTCACAACCTTTAACTTCATCCCCTTTATGTCAGAAACATTTCCACAAAACAGAATAAAGAAATGAGAAACAGAGCCACACATCCATGGACACTTGATATGTTAAAAAGGGCACTGTTGATAAATGTTCCTGGGGTGCTGGATGTCTATCTGGAAGAAGGAGAGAGGTCAATGTGGAGGAAAGAGAGAGAAGAAAAAGCAGAGGAAGACCTCGGTTCGGACCTCTTGTCATTCAGAAAATTCAGTTTGGGGATTGGTTAGATTAAAAGTTAAAGGCAAAACTATAAACCTTTTAGACTGTAGGACATTCTTCATATTCTTCAGGTTAAAAAAAATTCAGACAAGACTCAAAAGCATATTAACTGTAAAGAAAAGGATTGGTAAATTTCCCTGTCTCAAAATGAAGAACTTCTATTTATTGAAAGACACCATGCCAGGCATAGGTGCAAAGCTATAGTCTTGGTTACTTGCGAGGTTGAAGTGGGAGAATCCCTTGAGCCCAGGAGTTCAAAACTAGCCAGGGCAACATAGCAAGACCTTGTCTTAAACAATCAAACACACAAAAAATACTGAACAGGAAAGAGTGAAAGTTAAGACTAGTCATGGAGTGATTGACAAGGACTATTATTCCTAATACTTCTGGTATATAAAGCATTCCTATAAATCTATAAAAATGAAAGTATTGATCTAGTGAAAATGTTCAAGCATCTAGAGCTGTCATTGCACAAAATATGAAAGCAAATATACAAAATATTTTGCTTTGATTTAGTGCTTATTACAGGAATCAGAAGTGGGAGAACAATGAACCCAGGTGTGCCAAACACCAACAATTTGACAATACCCAAGTATTAAACAGATGTGAAGAAGTGGAAACACTCGCATACTGCTGGCGGTATACAACCTCTGGAAATGCAGTTTTGCACAATCTATGACCTAGACATTCTGTTCCTAGATCTAAATGCATGTGCATGTGTACGTGGATGTTAACAACAGCATTACTCACGGTAGCCGACAAATGGAAGCAAGTCAATGTCCCCAATAGTAGATCAGATAAATAAAATGCCCTAATTTTAGAGAGCAATGTGGATGAACCTCAAAAATACAATGTTGAAGAAAAGAAGTCAGAAACAACAAGTTTGACCAATCCATAAAATTTGAATTATATTGTTTAGGTTAATGTACAGTAGTGGAAAGAACAAAAGAGTAACAGAGAAGTGATTATCATAAAAGTAAGGATGTGGTGGCATGTGCCTGTAGTCCCAGGTACTTGGGAAGCCAAAGTGGGAAGATAGTTTGAGCCCAGGAGTTCAAGGCCAGTCTTGTCTCAAAAACAAACATACAAAAAAGTAAACCTAATAGTTACTTAGTTAAAGTAAATAGTTAAAAGGCTAGGGGTTGAGACTGATGGTAGTGTTCTCACTGATGACCTTAGGAGGTAACCAGATGGGTATTTTGTGCATTTCTCTGTATGTGTATGCATATATACACATACACATGCATACATATATTTATATATTCTATTTCACAAAAAAAAAATTAAAAATAAAACTGAACATGCCTATAGTGTCAGAGCGACACTGTGATCTGATTTTTTTTTTGGGGGGGAAGGGATGGAACTCAGAGACACTTAACCACTGAGTCACATCCCCAGCCCTATTTTGTATTTTATTTAGAGACAGGGTCTCACTGAGTTGCTGGTGCCTCACCATTGCTGAGGCTGGCTTTGAACTTGAGATCCTCCTGTCTCGATCCTCCTGAGCCGTTGGGAGTGCAGGCATGCGCCATCGTGCCCGGCTTGTGGTCTGATTTTGCTGTGGGTTATGTTCAGGATATGTGAAATTTTTAATTGTTTTAGAGTACCCGCGTGCAGGTCTCACTGCTTGGGGACCATACAGTGTTTTGAGACATTTGTAGTTGGGACAATGCACAGGTGTTTTCTGAGAGTGCTGGTCCCATCACGAAGGGATTTTTTCATTTTTATGTTTCTTCCTTGCTCTCCTTACCAACTTCAACTACCAGCACAAAGTCCTTACAGCCAATTCTCTGAGCACTTCTAGCTTATGGAACTGGGTGAAGACAAAATGTCCAAAAGATTAATTTAATTTGTTATCAGCCTTAGTACCTGAGTCTTAGTTAATGGGAACCTAAGTAAATTAGCTCTCCCCTTACCTACCAGGATTCTCTGCAAGTTGTTTAACATCACAGTCTAGGACTTGCGGAAAGGACTAGAGGATTTGTTCTGGTGAGAATTTTTTTTTTTTGGTGAAATATTTTGCCCCTTTCTTGGGCCTGATTGTCATTTTTTTTCTTCCTCCTTCCACTCATCTGCCCTTTTCAGGCTCCTTCTTCTGCTTCCGTTCAGGAAAGACTGAACTGTGTGGGATCTGCACAGTCCTGGAGTTCCTCTTTCACATAAATTCTCAGGCTTCCAGCTTAGAGTTTGAAAGTAAAGCAACAACTAAGAATAGTCCCCAATAAGTCAGAAAGCCACATATCCAGCTGAGTGGCCTCCCTGGCTCAATAATGCAGGAAGAGAGAGTCAAGTTTTAACCCTGCAGCCGTTGACTGTGAGTGTGGCACCTGAGAACACTCAAGCTGCAGTTTGTTTGATCTGTTATCTATATCATTTAACCTCATCTATCTGTTGTCCCACATTTTCACTCACCTTTGTGTTTTGAAGAGCATCAGCTGACACAGATAGATGCCATTCCTTATTTCTAACGTCTGTATAGCAAGCCATTGTGTTTTTTGCATTGGCAGTGCTAGAAAGTGAACCCAGGCTCTCTCTCAGGCTAGGCAAGGGCTTTCTTACTGAGCTGCATCCCCAGCCTCAGCCATTCTATGAATAATCCTCTGTACTCACTGCTCTTCAGTTGATGGAAATGTGGGTTGTCTTTAACTTTTTTGCTGTTTCTTTCAGACATTTCTGTATTCTCAGGGGAGAGTTACTTTAGAGAATTTTCCTAGAAGTAAACACTCAGGGTCACAAACCACATACATTTTAAGAGTGCTCGATGTTGAAGGTTGGTTTTCCCAAGAGGTGTTGCCAAATTACACCCTTGGAAGATGATCCTGATAGTTGCTGTTTCCCTACATCATTAGCACCCTTCCTATCTTGAGACATGTTCATTCTTGTTCATCTAATGCAGGTGAAATACTATCTCATTGTTTTCCTCTTTGTAAATTGCCATGGGTTTCTTTTTCATGTGACTGTACCATAAACTCAACCAACTATTCCCTTAACGATGGACATTCAGCTGGTTTCCCTTTCGTGTGTATGTTTGTTTTGGACATTGCACATAGTGCTGCAAAGAGGCAACCTGTACAAACATCTTTATGGACTGGAGCAGATCCATTTCCAAAACTTCCATTGCTGGGTCAAGTCAGTACTTTTTTATTTCAAGAAATACTGACAAAAATTCTTTACAAAATATTATAATGTTTTCAGTCCCACTGATTGCATATGAAAAAAGATACTTTCACTCACAGCTTTGCCAATAACTGATGACATCCATCTTTTTAATATTTGACGACCCCAAAATCCTGAAGTGAGACCTTAGTGCTGTTTTCGTCTGCGTTCCCCTGACCACTGAAGAGTTAAGCATCTCTGCATCACCTGCTAAGTAAATCGCCTGTAAGCTTTATTTCTTTCTGGGTTCTTTTCTTATTATCTATAGGAACTCTTACATATGTAAGTATAGTTTTTCTTTTGCTACATGTATAGCATGTTTTATTTGTTTGTTTGTTTGTTTGTTTTTGCTTTTGTCACAAAAGATTTCAGGTTTTCAAATTTCCTTAACTGTATGTATTATTTTTCCTTTAGAACCTCTGGGATTCCTACTTTGCTTAATAAAATCTTCCACTCTCCATTATTAAACAAATACTTCTGTGTGTTTGCCTGATGCTTTTGTAATTTTATTTTTAGTTTAGACTCTTAATTCATCTACCCCGTGTCTTTAAACATGATGTGAAGTAAGAGTCAAGCTTTTCCAGCATCATTTATTACATAATACATTTTTTGCTGCTCACTGGGGATGACACCCAAAGCACACAGCTGGCACAGGATGGAAGTAGTGTGCATGGGCCTGGAGCAGAGTGGGGGGCTCAGCTCTCACTTATTTTGCATCCTGTGGGCATCAATTCCTTCATCTTTAAAATGGAGAAAATAATAACCTATTTTGGTTCATTTTGTGTTTCTATGATAAGATATTTGAGGCGGGGAATTATTTGGCTCATAATTCTGGTAGCTGGTGGGTCTAAAAAACATGGCACCAGCATCCTGATGAGGAACCCCTGACTGTATCACAACATGGCAGAGAAGCAAAAAGGATAGCAGCTATGAAATGAAGGAACCAAAGTGTGGGTGACCTCACTTTATAACAAAAACAGCTCTCTTAAGAACTAATCCAGTCCCTGGACCCACTCCCTGGAGAGAGCACTAATCCATTCATGAGGACAGAATCCCCACTGACCGAAGGACCTTCCACTGGGCCCCACCTCTTAAAGGTCCCAGCACAGTGGGGCAAGCTTCCAACACAGGAACCTTTGGGGACTGAACCACATCACAGCACGACCTTGTAAGTTTTTTGTTCACTTCTAGTTTTATTTACACATAATAATGGGATTCGTGGTGATATATTCATACGTGCACAAAGCATAGTTTGGTCTATTTCATTCTCCTATGCCCTCTTTTCCTCCCTATTTTTCTCTCCCTTGACCCCCTTCCTGTAGTTTCTAAAGGTCTCTCTTCTATTTTCATGAGGTCCCTCTTTTTTCCTTTTCTCTCTCTTACTTTTATATATGAGAGAAAACTTAAGACCCCTCACTTTTGGCATCTGATTAATTTCACTTAGCACAACATCCTCCAGTTCCATCTGTGTTCTTGAAATGACATAACTTTGTTCCTCTTTTTCACTGAAAAAAACCACATTATATATATATATATCACATTTCTTTATCCTTTCATCCATTGATGGACACCTAAGTCAGTTCCATAATTTGGCTATTGTGAATTGTGCTGCTATAAACATCTCATAAATTTTTGAGATAACTTAATAGGTTTAATGATTTTACCTTGTATTGGCACCTTACTAAGCTCATTCGTTCTAATCACTTGTTTACTTTTGGTGAGTCTTTGTTGTTACTTAGTTATTTTGCCACCTTATTACAATGATAGTTTTTTTAAAATTCCTTTTTATTTCTTTCTCTCTCTCTCTTTTTTTTTTTTGTGGTGCTGGGGTTTGAACTCAGGACCTTGTGCTTGCAAGGCAAGCACTCTGCCAACTGAGCTATATCCCCAGCCCACAGCAATAGTTTTGTCTCTTATTTTCTGTTACTTACACCACTGTTATTCTTCACGTGGTATGGATGGAATCTCCAAAACAAGTTACTAGTACTAATGATTAACATCCGTCTCAAAACATTTGTTTATTTGTTTAAGATTATATTTACTGTTGCTTTATAATGAACACTCTTTATTTGTAATATTTAGGGGTTTCATGTTCCATTCGAATTTAATTTTTATGCAGTTGAATTTGTTCCATTAATTTCCTCAGAAGGGTTCACGAGTAGTATATCTGAGTCTGTACCTCACTTGCCCCACCAATCACTTGACTTGTTCGAAGATGTAAAAACGATGTCGTGAAGCTTTTCCGCGGCCCTCCTAACTTCACTGTAACAAATGAGAAATGTAGTAACAGTAGAATTACTCCTTTCTACCCGGGACTGAGAAAATTGAAATCGTTTTTCAGTTTAAGGACATTTTCTTCTATATCTTTGATGTTGTTTAAACTTCTCCATGTGTCCCTCTCTCGTTTGGGACTTCTTACTGTTTGGGTTTTAAATCTTCTGTGTCTGGGTTTCGTGGCTCTCATAGTTTCACTCTCGTCTTCCCTTTCTTTGCAGTTGTGCTCTGCCTTTGTGCTACATTTCCTTCTATTTTTGCATGTAACACTTCCTGCCTGTACGAAGTGTTCAATAATTATAGAATGAACTGATTTTGTCTTCTAGAAGACCAATCATATGCAAAATGAATATTCTCTTTTTCCATTTCCCTATTAAATTCTTAACTTAGAAACCGTATTTTATGGTCAGGGAAAGTCTTTTTACATTGAATTGCACTATTTGAATCTCCTTAAGGTATTCTTCTGTCTCTGTCTCTTTCATCTCTGTCTCTCTCTCTCTCTCCACACATGCACAGACACAGACACACACACACACACACACACACACACACACACAAATCAAATGTCTTTCCTGCTTCTTCCTTACTTCTGCCTAGTTGTTCCACTTGATCTTCCTCAGTGATGTGTAATTGTTTTCTTTGCCTATTTATGTCTGTGGGCATGAAACCTTGGTTCCTGTGGGTCAGCCTGTCAGGGCATCTCAGGCCTTAGCAAAAGGAACACAGGGGTTTGGTTTTGGGGGTCAGTAGCAACCTTGCTGGCAAACTGTTCCACTTCTGCAGGCTCGGCCCCTTCTTCTCTTAACCTTTCAATGCGGGGCGTTTCTGCCCATTGCTGCTACACTCGAAGGAGGTTGAGAAAGGACAGGCAGAGAGAAGGCTTTGTCTGCTGAGAAAAGTTCCCAACTTCTCTTCTAAGTAAACTCCCACCTTAACATGGGAAGGCCAGCTGCTGGCTTCTGCGTCCCTGAAAAATCTAGGTCCATAAGCTCTTACTGTTCATTAGAGCTCATAAAGCTGCCCAGAGTCAAGGAGGAAATTATTGTGATCTAAGTTGTTGTGACTAATGATGATTAACAGGTAACTACCGAAGTTACCGCGGGTGGGGCTCCCAAAGGACTGGCTCAATTTCAGACCTATGTTGGAGATGCCTTGAATCATTTTCCACAACAGAAGAAAATTATTTGCATACTTGTCCACATTTTTCTCTTACTAGCACTAGCATTCATGCAAGTAATGAAAAAACAAAACTAAGAAAGTAGAACGTTATAAAATCGAAGAAAGTAGAATGATATAAGTCAGCAGTTAGAAATGCAAGGTGCCACGTAACAGAAAACACTTTCCACAATGCCTTTGTTGTTGGAGACGCTCTGTCTGGTTCCTGGTCACCTCTTATGATCCTCGAGGGACTCACTGGGCTGCAGAGTACCACGAAAAACACAAGGAATTTCATAACAGTAAAGGCACAAGATCTTATTAAAAGTACTTCAGACTTTTTAATGCTCTCAAGTTTTCCCCTCAGGAAATTAAAAAAGAAGAAGAGTCAGGAATTCAAGTGGAAAAATCTGAAATTTCAGAATATAAATTTTGGCTGGGGATGGTGGCACATGCCTGTGATCCCACAATTTGGGAAACTGAGGTAGGAGAATTGCAAATTTGAGGCCAGACTCCACAATGTAGTGAGGCCCTAAGCAACTTTGGGAGACCCTCTCTCAAAATTTTTCAAAAAGCCTGGGGATGTAACTTCGTGGTTAAGTGCCCCTTGGTTCAATTCCTGGTACAAAAAAAGAGTAAATTTTGGTTTTTAAACAAACACTGGTTCATTCTTTTTACTCCCCAAAATGAACACCATTTTTGTTTTGTTTTGTCTTGTTTTCACAATTGAGGTTCAGTGAATAAATAAGCAAAAGAAAATTAAAGTAGAAAAATAAAACATTTAAGGGTCCAATACTATAAGTTTCAAGGGCACTACGATCTCAAAATTTTTACTGGATTTAGTGCATGGCTCACTTTGGGAGGGAACAATTTTAATTGTAACAACTCTAAATCTGCTGTTAGCTGGTAGGTTAGAGAAGGCAGCCCCTCTACAGTCTGTGTCTGAGGGTCTTCACTCACTTCTCTACTGCCTTGTGATCCTATTGTGAAGGCATCAGAACTGTCCTCTGTCCACTTTCCCTTGACCACCACATGCAGAACATGCACACAGTCCAAGGGTGTACACTGACCAAGCTGGAAGGACATTGGATACCCAAGGTGGTTGTGGCTTGGCAACCTTAAACACTTCTGCCTCCTGTGACCAGCAAGACAGGTGTCTGCTATGGGATTCATTGCTGTTTGAAGTTGCCTCTAATAAGTGAGGTCTCCTGAGGCTTCTTTCACTCCTTCTGATGTAATAGTACACACCGATTCCATCACTGTTCCTCCGCCATAAGCCAGTCTCAGCTCTCCCCCTGTTAGGGTCAGAGCACAGCAAAGTTGGCTTCCACAGGAAAGGGGTCCCAGTACCTCGCTGGATGCAGGGTCCATCTGTGATGTGTCAAGCACTACATATACATATCAGACAACACAGGCAGCCTTTGGCTGAGGTGACCAAACCAAAGATTAGCATTTAACTCCATTTTCTCCTTTCTCATGCTAGATGGATGGAGTGGAATCCTGGCTTCCCCCTGAGTATCGATGCTAAATGCCATAAGGATTTGCCCCGTGACATCCAATTTGATAGTGAGAAAGGAGTGGACTTTGTTCTGAACTACTCCAAAGCGTGAGTTTCTGAGAACTTAAGGATACTGGGTGGCCCCTTTGGTGGCCAGGGCTGGGCATGGGACCCTCACTCCTTTCCTCCCTGGGGCTTTGGGTTGGGTGAGTAGCACCCAATGCACGTGATTATATCCTGGCTGTAGAGGGAATCCTCAGTGTCCTCCCACAGGGTAACCTCTAACACAGGTGAGAGTAGGTACTAACACATCGTAACCTGAGGACTCTAGACACCTGCAGTGGGCATTAGCACTTGGGATATGCAGTTGCACCGCATCTTATCTCCTCTATGGTCAAGTCAAGGTAGACAGTGTCTAGGCACGGGATGGAGGGTTGGAAGAAAGGAAGGGAGGGAGGGAGGGAGGTGAAGTGAAGGCCAGGCAGTGCCTTTCTTATGTCTACTCGGTGTTCCTTAAGGCCATCATCATCTTTGTAGCTCAGGAGCCTGGCACAGCAGCTGCCACAGAATAGGTGCTCGGTCAACACTGTCAAAATGAACTGAATGTGACCCACCTGGCTACTCAGGGGCTCGTGTTGCTACCTCCCAGTCCTTCACCTCACTGTTTGGAAAAGACACACACACAAATGCAACACAGGTACCTTCTCCTCATGCATCTCCTTCATGGCTTGCAGCAGGCAGCCAAGACCAGAGATTCTCCATCCTGACTACATTTAATATTATAGATTCCTTGCTGTTTCACCTCTCCCCATATAGACCACTGAACCATGGCCTTTGCATTGCTGGCTGGGGCATATTTTACATGTTCCTGGGAGATTCAAATGTGCAGCCAGAGTTGAAACCACTGGCCTAGATGCCTCTGTGGGCCTCGCCCACCCTCACACACCAGATGCATGTAGGATGAAGTCCATGTGCTGGGTCTCAGGGAACTTGTCCTGCTCTCCCAGCTCCATCATCTCTCTCTCCGGTACCAATGCTCTTGGGAACATCCTTCTACCTGCTCCCCTGGGCTCCATATCACAGCATTTAGATGGCTCATAAATTGTTGGAGGTTCTTTATAAAAAAGCAAATATAATTATTTCACTCTCCTCCCTGAAATTCTTCAGTGATTATCCCAGTTTCAGGTGTGTCCACCTAGGTTTCAAGATACATTCAAGTGGACCTGCCATCCCCAGCTTTCTTTCCTCCCCAACTGCCCAGGCTGCTCCAGCCATGGGAATCCAGAATTATCTACAGGGCATCTCCATGGTCCCCTATCTTTTCCCATGCTGTTTCCTCTGCCACAAACACCCTTGCCCCTTCTTTGCCAGTATGTGGGTAACAGACCCTTCTCCCAGAAGCTCCTACCAGCCCCTGGGCCTAGTGAGGTCTCCTCCCCTGTGCTGCTACACCCCAGCCCACGCTGGCCACCAGCCTTCCAGTAACACAGCAGCCAGTCTTTCTCCACATCATCTTGGTCACTCAGCCCTTGAGTAATTGACTGTGTGACAGGAAAAATGCAAAGAAATCCTAAGATGGGCCCTTCAGCTCCTCCTCGCATGGCACAGATGGGGTAGTCAGCTGAGCACTGACTGTGCTGGCATTTTGGACTCAGACCCATGCAATCAAAGAGGCAAGAGGACTTTACCCTGAGCCATGTGGGCTAAATCCTAGGGAGGCAGAGGCAACTCAGAGGAGCCCATCCTACGGGGGCATATGGGAGAGGGCTTTTGCTGGTGCAGGCAGTCCTAGGATGTTGTCTAGTTTCTCTGAGCCTTGATATTGTCCTCTGGAAAAGAAGTACAGCTCCTACTCAGGATTATGAAACTGAAATTGAGCCATTTAAGCCATCCCAGCTGACAAATGGAATTGTACCCCTAAAAGGGCTAGTTTTCACCCATTCTTAATAATGGAGTAAGACCCACTGGGTGCTTCTCCAGCACCACCTGGCCCCTGAGCAGGTGTGCCCTCAGACAGGAGACTCTACATAAAGAGACTCTCTCCATCTGGACATTCTCTTACTGGTGGGATCCAAGAAGTCTTCACAGTCAAGGGACATTTGGCCTGGCTTTGTTGCTGGCCAGGTCTGACAACAGGATGGGATTCTGGGTTGGGAACTGCACCATTTGAAAAGGTGTGCCATGGCCAGGTCAGGCCTGCTGGGGAAGCTGGTGGGTTGTGAAAGTTCCTGGTGGCTTCAAAGGAGGAGCAGCTTGTGTGTGTATTGTCTGTGCACTCACCGTTTGCAGCCTGGAACTCGATTGCAGGACTGGTGAGGCTGATAAGACAATGTCCTCTTTAAAGGAAATTGAGAAAGAGAGCTTCCTTCCTGATAGAGCAGGACAGTACAGAATGTGCCCGAGTCTAGACAATGGTGACCAAGATGCTCAACCACACACTGTCTGTGTGATTTGCAACAGATGTGACTGGTGGAGGACAGTTCCTTAAGGGCCATATGTGGAGCACCCTTGTCCACAGGCCACAGAGCACCTAACCCACACCACGGCTGTCTTCCCAGAAAGGCAGTGTCTGATGTTCTACCACAGGCTGCAGTGGTCATATTGGCCATCAGTAGTCTGAATTTTCTGCATCCAGGGAAGTTGGGAGACATGTGAGTGCTTGTGACAAGCAGGGATGGAGTTAGAGCTGCCTTTAGAAGCTTGACCTGAGAGCCTCTGTGGGCCAGAGAAGCCCAGGTGGGGAAGAGGCCCCATGAACACAGTGATAAGGGAACAGGGCAGACGAGGATGTGGTATAAGGTCTAGTCAGAGTTTGGCTCACAATGGCAAGATGCTGAGGGGACAGTTGAAGATGCCAAGCTTGTTGGGGAAAGGCTAAGCTGAGAGGCCATGGCAATAGGTGGCAGTCCTATGAAGGACAGGGGCATGAGGCCAAGGTCAGACAGAGGTTTGGCCGGGAGGAGAGGAGTGTGATCTGCCCTAGGCAGGCCATCTGCTGCTTGCTCAAGGAGGAAAAATTTACTTACAATGGACCCTCCTGTCCTTAGCTATGTGCAAACTGAATTTTTTCCAAAAAAATAATCTATAAGCCTAAACTTTTTCTTTTGGTCATTATTCCCTGACCAATACAGAATAATACCTGTTTCAACAGCGTTGACATTGTACCAGGTATTGTAAGTAATCTTGGGATGATTTAAAGTATTAGGCAGGGTACGCCTAGGTTATTTGCAAATTACCAAGTCATTTTTTATAATGCACTTGAGCATCTGCACACTGATATCCATCCATTGGGTCCTGGAACCAATTCTCACAGATATTGAGAGACAACAATGTGGCAGGTCCTCAGAAGGGAAGGATGGAGCAGTCCTTTGAGAAGAGGGAGGCTGCAGAAGAGCAAGAGCCTGGAGATTAGAGACAGAGCACCAAAGAGGGGGCAGATTTTTAGTGGAGGAAGTAAAACTCAAAGCCAGCATGGAGTTGAGGTATGAGAAGTGACCACAGAAGGAATGGAGAGGAGGGAAACTGAGGAAACTCATTCACATAACTTTGGAAAGCAGAGCTATGAGTCTTGCATGGGAAGAAGACCCCATACCCTGTTATTGCCAACCCACCTCAAAAACCAGTTGGCCCCATGTCACTGAACTATTCTTAGATAAGAGCATTATTCTCTTAATTTCACAAATGCTATCCCTAAATGCTGAAATTTTTAAAATAATCCTGTTCTTCTGCTAACATTGTCTGTAAGATGTATTTCCATGTATCAGCTCTATTTCCTTCCACTGAGTTTTGTTATAAAATCAGAGATGTGTCACATCAGAAAAATAAATGTTGGGAAAATGTAGGAGAAGAAATCCCATCTAAAAGTTAGACAAGCCTGGAAAATTTAAATTTGATTTGCTAAGATCACATTTTTGTTGTTAAATATGTGCCCCAAAAGGGCAAGAGTTAATTCAAAGCTTAGGGTTTCCCTAAGAAAGCATTGGTTCAATAGATTCATTTGGAAAACATTGCAAATTCTTTAGGAGTGCCTTTCATGCCATGGTGGCCCCCCACTATCTTTGGAGGATATGTTCCAAGAGCCCCAGTAGATGCCTGAAACTTTGGACAGTATTGCACCCTATAGATACCATTGGTTTCTCCTATGCATATATACCTATGATGAACTTTTACCTTGTCAAATTAAATGGGGCATTTTGCAGCTTCTCTTTGGCATATCAAAATTATCTGCATCGTTCGTTTTGCACTTTGAGACCCTTATTAAGTAAAGCAAGAGTTACTTGACCACAATCACTATGTAATACCACTACAGTCAATCTTGTATCTGAGATGGCTGCAAAATGACAAATAGGTGGGCGCACTGGACAAAAGAATGATTCATAATCTGGGTGGATGGAGCAGGATGGCGGGAAAGACTGAGTTCTTATCCTGTCTTCCTGTTGCAAATATGGACAAGAGTGAGGGAATCAGATGAAAAATAGAGCCTTCCAGAAGAGAAGATGCCCAAGCTGAGTGTTGAAGGGTGAATAGGAATTTGCCATGATGATTGGATGGGAGGAGTGGGAACATAAGGCCCCTTTGTGGAAGTAAGATTCATAGCAATCCAGGAGGACCAGGGCGGGGGCTTGTGCAGAGAAGTGGGGCTAAGGTTGCCAAGGTAGGAGATTGGCAAGGAGTCTCTCCTCTACCTGGGTAGGCATGACCCTAGGGGTTGGAAGCAGGGGCAAAGTGCAAGGGGCAGACACTGTCTAAGGGAAGACACTTAGAGAGTGTTAAGAAAGCTTGACAGAAGCTTCCAGAGATTAGAGGAGTTCAGAGCTAATCAGGGTCCTTTGGCTGTGGCCACTTTGAAGTTTTAGTGCCAGGGGATAGAGAACACAGGGATAAAGAGGTGTTCATGGGTAAAATTTTCTATGAATTGGGTGCGGAGGGCAGACAGGAGTCAAATGAATTAGATAGAGGGACTAGGGGAAGGGAAAGAGCCCAGTGCTAGCTGCAGACCAACTTTGTAAACAGGTCCCCTAGAACACAAGGGCCTGGACTCTAGACTTTGCTATTGACAGCAAGTGGTAACCATGGTAATGGTCACTAATATCTACTGATAGATAGCAATGCTTTTGAACATCACGTCAGCCCTGTGAGACAGAGGCTATCTTTATGTCCTTTTCAGAGGTGAGGTAACTAAGACACTGTGAAGATAAGGGACTTACTAGTCTGTGTGGCTAGGAAGTGCTGTGGCTGGAATTTTAGACCAGACCCTATGTTCTCTGCTGATCTGTTCTCCTCAGCTGCCCTCTCCTGTGCCTGTGTGGACTCCCAACCCCATGCAGGATTCTTAGATTCAGGATTCTTGTGTGCAGACTCTCAACACATTGTGGGGATGCAGGGGAATCTGGCGCCCTCTGTACAGCCCCCAGTGGTCTGAGAGGGAGACCCTCAGCATTCATGGGTCCTGAAAATGGAGTGCTGAGAAAGCACATATCCAGGGTCCTGTCCCCCATGGATAATGCTGTGGAAGTGCTTCTTTGCCCATGATTAACTAGTCCCCGTGGTAGAAGACTGAAACTTGTGACTGAGGTCACCCAGGAGGCCTTCCCCATTGAGCCTCTGGCTCTGCACAGCTTGGTTTCCTCCCTACTTCTGGGCAACTGAAGGATTTCCTCTGAACCACCTGCTGTGCCTGGAAGGAGGCCAACCCTCCTCTGTAAGCTTTGTCCCCTACCCCAAACAGCAAGACTGTGAAATGGAAAGTGGAGACACTGTTAAAAGGAAAGGAGCAGGGAGAAGCAGAGGACCTAAGAATTCCTGCCTTTCTTGGCAACAACAACTGATGTCCTGCCCAGGCCAGCAGCTTAGCATAGGAGAAAGCCATGGAGTCAGACAGTCTGGTCTCCTGTCTGGTTCCATATTTATGTGTCCATATCTCCCCCTGGCTGTGTTGCTACTTCATGGTGTCATTTCCTGGCAGTGTTTTTATCTGGTTATGCCTTTACCTTGCTATGCCCTTACCTGGCGTTATGACCACGAACAAGCCAGGTGCCCTCTCTGGGCTTCAAGTTTTCTTTTGTGCAAAAACAGATCTTTAAAGTCCCAAGTATTCCAGTTGTCTATAACCATATAGAAATATTTTGCTTCCAGCATACATGTAGATATTTTCCCTCTCAAACCCACTTCTTCCTGGATCTGTAGCTTCCTCTGAATACTGCCACACCTCTCCCTATCTCAGTGCCAACCTTCTGTTTTGAAGTCAGAAAAACACAGCTGGGGAGACATGACTCACTCCCAGTTCCCTACATACTTCCCCAGGCATAGGACCTCATTCTTGGGCAGCATCAAGAACTGAGCCATCCTTGAGCCCCAGCAGGATCTTAGGAGCCTGGAAAAGCTTCTCCCTTCCAGAAATAAGTCCTTTTCTACATCCAGACAGATACCAGATGCCACAGTGTGACATACTCCTCTAGCTTCACAAGGGTTTCTGTCCAGGGCCCTGGCTAACTAGGATATTGGGTGAGGAAGGAGATAAGGAGGCTGAAATGGGTCAGGTTGGGGAGTTCCTTGGCCCTGACTGTATCACCATAGTGCTGGTGAGGCTGCAGCATCCTGCACTGAAGAGCAGGATAAGCATGGGTGGAAAAACTCTGCCCTCTACAAGGGAAGGGCAAGGAAAATACAAGGAGGGCATCTTTCTACAGCTCTGAGGTGCTGCACACCTGCTGAATGCATCACACAAAGCCAGCCACACTGCCCAGGCAGTGCTCCAGCAGCTTGCACCAACACCTTCCCTGGATAACCTGACTCTCACGGAGGTCTCCAGCCTCCATGCTCCCATGAAGCTTTACTGAGTAGCCCAGGGGTCCCCTCCTAGGGGACAGAATGGCCAGTACAAAGGAGAGGAGCATCTGCTGAACTGCAGAAGGAGTCAAAAGGAACTCATATGACCTTCCTGGGCCTGGTGAGGCTGGGAGAGTCCCCAGCATTTGCTGTTTGTCCATAGAATTCCTACCTTCAGTGGGTCTGACTGACTGCTTCATGCCTGTCTATAGGGTGTTTCCCCTGGGACAGCAGAGCTTGACATCCCTGAGTCCTCTGTTCATCAATCAAATTCACTCTGAACAGAATACTCCAACCTCAGTCCATGGGTTTTGCTGGATTGGGAGGCTTGAGGAGGCTGCTGGACTCCCAACCATGCCCCTGACAAAACCCCTTGTAGGTTGGTAGCTCAGCCATAGCCAAATCATCATACAAGGACAGAGTCCAAGCATGGTGCTGGTCTCTTGATGCTCAGGGCCGCTTCTCTGGATGGACTTGGCTCTGCCCATCGCCCATGGAGGGTGGTGGGTAGGAGGAGAACCCATGGGAGTTGCTCCACTGCATGGTTCCCTCTACCAGGCATCTAGGGCACCTCTCAGTTAATAAGGCAATGTTCAGTGAGTCCCTCTGCATGCTGGAAGGTCTGAGCAATGCAGACATGCCCTTGCCCTTAGGGTGCTGAAGTTATCAGGCAGGTATCCAAGGTCTTGAGTTTGCACCTGAGCTGTGATGAGTGCTGCTTAACAGGAGAGAGAGCCCAGCCTGGGGAAGGGGAGACTTCTCTGAAAAGGGACATCTTCCCTGAAATAGAACAGAAGTCGGGTCAACACTGGTTGAGCCCTCCAAACACTCTAAGTCACATGTTCAGTGGGAGGATGCTTTAATCTTAAGGTGCTATGATAACAAAATACTATAGGAAGTTCTTTCTCACAATTCCAGAGGCTGGAAGTCTTAAGATGAAGGTGCCAACAGATTTGGGTTCTGTCAAAGTCTTTCTTCCTGGTTTGCAGATAATAATCTTCATATGATATGGATGAGGGAGAGAGAAAGCCAGCAAAGTCGCTGGTGTCTCCTTGTATAAGGGCACTAATCCCTCATAAGGACACCATCAAAATGCAATTACCTCCCCAAAGTCTCACTTGTCGCTTTTAAAAATTACATTTTTGGTTTATTTTAGTTACTCATGACAGTAGAGACCATTTTGATACAATTATACAAACATGGAATGTATCTTATTCTAATTATGACCCCAGTCTTGTGGATGTGCACTCATCTCTTAGTACTATCACACTGAGGGTTAGGGCCTCAGCAAAGGAATGGGAAGGGCACAGTTCAGTCCATAGCAGAGAAGAAAGAGGAGTACAGACCACTCCAGTCAGGGGGAACCCTTCAAGCAAATGACAAAGCAGGTGGAGAGACCTGAACTCTGAGAGGCAGCCGGAAGCATGCCAAAGGAGTGGGAATAAAGCCCTGACAGTGGGAAGAAGCCAGGTAAATTGTATTCTCATTGCTTTCAGCTGTGTGTGCCAGAGACCTAAACTGAGGCAGAGTGTGTCAGAATGAGAAGGAGCCAAACCTCCCGGCTCTGTCCTGCACCCTGCTAGGTTCATGTAGGAAGGAAGAGAAGAGTCTCTCTTCTTCTTC